>RCUC01165390.1:0-108742 GCA_003697995.1 Taxidea taxus jeffersonii
GTCTTACTCCTTCATGCCTGTCATGCCTGTCCTGTCAATTCCAGGCCTGGAAAATTCCAACCTGTGTTTCTTTGACTTTTGCTCTAGCTCCTGACCAGTGTTAGATCTAATGCAAAAATGACAGGCCAAACTTCAACTGGGTCCTTCGTTTCTACTTCTGTGCAATTATTTCAGGAATCACCTGGTAATTCTTTACCATTTAGTGAAGACATCATAATGATGGAACAGACTTTCTTTCCTCTAGAGTCTTCTACTCCCTCATGTTAACCCTTTGTCTCAGCTAATGCATTTAAAATCCATCTGCAGCGAGCTCCCAGGTTTCTCTTATTTCTAGCCAAATGTACCTCTTTGTCTACATAGATATCATTTTATCCCTCCGAAAAGAGAAAGATTCCACTTCTTGACTTGTGGCAAATACTGATTTTACTTTTCTCTCACTTCTTAAATAACTTGTATTGTCACTACTCTTTCCATTTTCATTAACAAAGTTCCTTTTAGCTTAAATCTCCTCTAGCTCAGTTACAACTCTGAAAACCCTCACTTAATATGCAACTGTTTAGTGGCCTATCTTATTGCATTATAAAATGCCTTAAATGTCTAGACATGAGAGCTTATTACAGGACCTGGGCCAAAGATCTGAAGTCATACAGATAAATACAAGAACTTGTATCCCTAATGCTATCATTTTTAATCTCAGTATTTTCAAATATTTAAAGAAACCACCCAGTGCCCTGGTTAATCTATCATTTTTAACAATCCTTTAGTTTGGACTAGGTGTGTTCATTTCAACTATTGGATTATAAAATCTTTGAAAATATGAGCCAGTTTTTTTTTCCTTCTCTTCTTTTTCTTGGTCTTTCTTCTTCTTCCCAGTCTCCATTGTTCATAATAGGTATTACGTAAATGTTCAATAATCTATGAATTGACCTCCAAATGCTTTAAAACTTAAACTGGAGAGTGTGGCTGCTGATCAGGAGAAAGTGATTCTCACAGGAGTAAGTCCTGAACCCTTATGGTTATCAGTTCGTGGGGCTCTTTTCTCCTGAGTGGAAGAAAGAACTCCCAGTCATGTATGAATAAACTACAGAATAGATTGTCTAGTAGTGACTGAACCATCATGTCTCAGTGAACCACTGAAACCACACGTGCAGTTTAATATCTCAATGGATAGAAATCTTTATTCATAAAAATGCAATCCAGGAAATATCATAGCATTGCTTTACTGCCCCTTTGCTTATCATTCATTGATTGGGTCTAGAACATAGGGTGAGATGTAATTTATAAGCACTTGACGTACATCTGACAAGGACAAAAAAAATACATGAAAGAAGATGATGAAATGATTTTGGTTTGGTGCCAGTGCTAAGGAAGTTTATTACCAGAGTCAACACATCACTTCTCTTTATCCTTAGAAAATGTGGATCACATTCCAGTTCACAGAGAGGTGCAACAAATAATAGATCTTCCAAAGTAGGAAATTTTTGCCTAGGAAAGTGACAAAAGGCTTAAACTAAAACTCTCCTAGAAATGCTGCCACAAAGTTACTGCTATAAAATGTAATGAACAGAGCCGATACTAAGAACATAAGAAACTGTTGATAATTTTCTCAGCTCTGTTTGGAAACTTGAAAGTTAAATATTCAAAACAAACATAACAAGAGGACCTAAATTCTAACACTTACTTACTAGTCGGTTTCTAGCATGCAGTGAACTATAGAAACTCCAGTAACTGAATAATTTGGAATGGACTGCTTCGCTGCTCTGCCAACACGGACTTTGTTAGTGTGGCTATTCACAATGATGGGGAATATATTCTTTTGCTCAGTGCATATTTTTAAATAGTTGCTGTATGCCAGACTCTAAGCTATGTCCTAGAGATACAGTCAAACAAAATAAGATCCGTGCCCTTGAAGACTTACAATAAATTAGATTAAGAGGCCTATCTTGAGTTTCAGAATTAAATGCCAAATATAAATATACATTAAAAATCGTATCTGTTTCTGATTATACATATTACCATTTTCCTCCATTGGTGCAGAAAAATTATTAGACAGATTGAGGAAAAGAAAATCAGTTAGATTTAAAGCTAAATATTATTAGATAAAACTTAAAATCATTAACATATTTATAAATTTACTCATTATTTAAAATATCTGTCTTTCCAGGAAATACATCATGTACGGTAAACAGTGGAATTTCCTCACCTATTAGTCAAATGCACTCAACTCAATGAGAAAATATGTCAATGTTTCTTCATGCATATAAATCAATCAATGAAAAGATTTTATGGGTACCTACATATAATGTAGGTAAAACTTTGACATTCTCTTTTTCCATTGGTACCACTAGAGGCGTTTTAATTTTCCAAATAGAAAATTACTAGAATTTAACCTTTTCTTGGAATGTCAGCCATCTCCAAACAAAGATAGTATAAGGTCTAGATAGGCCACAATGTTAACATAATTTCATTATTTTATAAGTAAAATGATAGTCCCTTCAGCATTAAATTATTACCTTATATGTCTTACCCTCAGGAGATTCTAAACGAGCAATAAAATTTTTCATGTATTCAAGGCTTTTGCTGAAAGTCTTAGAGCTACAGATGCTGGATCCATCTTGCCTTGAAAAACTTAAATATGAAACTAGAGGTTAAGAAGTGATGAGTGTCAGCATAGTCATGTGATAGCATGTCATGGACCTGTAACTGAGCTTTGGTACCTATGACTCATACTAGTGACCCACAATGAATCAGGCAGGCTGAGCTATTTCTAAGTTACTCAGTCAGAAGGTTTTTTCTTCATTGTTGAATCTTCCTGAAGAATATGCATCTCCTATGTATTATACACAGATCACATTAATGAGGTTCACTGTTTTAAAATTTATGTCACTAAGGGAATTTAATATTGATGAATGATTGGGATTGAGAGACTGTATTTTTTTGAATATATACAATAAATGAAATTAATAATTTTAGTCCTAGAAAAATTGATATGGCTTCCTTAAAATTGCAGATAGCAATAAAAGTAAAATTGGCTTATAAGAAGATGTAAAGTTAATTTGAGTTAGAATGTGCCAATTAGGGAGGGAGGAGTCAAGATGGCAGAGAAGTAGCAGACTGAGACGACATCAGGCAGCAGGAGATCAGCTAGATAGCCTATCAAACTATTCCGAACACCTACAAATCCAACAGGAGATCGAAGAGAAGAAGAACAACAATTCTAGAAACAGAAAATTGACCACTTTCTAAAAGGTAGGACCAGCGGAGAAGTGAATCCAACGCGATGGGAAGATAGACCTTGGGGGGAGGGGCCGGCTCCCGGCAAGCGGTGGAACAACGGAGCACAAAATCAGAACTTTTAAAAGTCTGCTCCATGGAGGGATATCTCTCCAAAGGCTAAACTGGGGTGAGGACCTCATAGGGAGAGCTTGAACTCAGGTCCCGCGGGGTCACAGGAGGATCGGGGGTGTCTGAGTGTTGCAGAGCTCACAGGTATTAGAGCAGGGAAGCCGGCTGAGGAGACAGAGCTGAGGAGTGAGCTCTCAACTCGGGTTACCTAGAACCATAATCCGTGACACAGGCCGGTGCTCTGTGCATGGGGTCCCTACAAAATCCGGGGAGACTCCGAACTGGGAGAGCCCAGGGATCTGCGGGGTTTGGAGACTCCAAGTGGGACTCTGTGCCAGAGACAGAGATACTTGGTCACAGGCTGGGTAAGCTCAGAGCGCGGCTGGAGGCCTGTGAGACGGGACTGATTACGCGCGATTTTCTCCAAGCGTGACTGGAGGCTGGGGAGTCAGGAGTGATTAAGCACTTTTCTCTGAAGGCGCACTGAAGACTGGAGCCCCGAGCTCTCGGCTCCTCTGAGCTGGAGATTGGGAGGCCGCCATTTTCATTCCCGTCCTCCAGAACTCTACAGAAAGCATTCAGGGAACAAAAGCCCCTGAGAGTGAACCTGAGAGGATTACTTAGACCGGCTCCTGGTAAGGGCAGTACAATTCCGCCTGGGGCAGAGACACTTGAAAATCACTACAACAGGCCCCTCCCCAGAAGATCAACAAGAAATCCAGCCAAGACCAAGTTCACTTAACAAGGAGAACAGCAGAATTCCAGAGGAGAAAGCAAAGCATGGGATTCTTGGCTTTCTCCCCATGAATCTTTAGTCTTGCAAAGTTAATGTTTAAAATTTTTTTTTCTCTTCTGCTAATTTTTTTAACTTTTACCCTTTCCTCTTTAAACGTTTTTTAAATAGTTTATCTTAATAACTTTCTTAAAAAAAACTTTTTTGAACTTTTATTATTATAGTCATATTTTATCCTTCACTGTATCTAACTTTATTCTTTGTATACACATAGGGGTTTATTTTTCTTCTAAAAATTTTGGGGTATAACTTCTTCTAATAGATCAAAATACACCCCAAATCTAGTACCGGGCTTGATCTAGTCTCCAGCCCAAGGAAGTTCTCTCCACTTTCTTTCTTTTTTATTATTCTCCCTACCAACTTACCTTATCAACTCCTTTGTTAAGAAAAAAAAATTTTTTTTCATCTTCATAGTCATATTTCATCCCTTCATCGTGTTTACCCTTATATATGTTTTTCATTCTTTAAAATGTTGGGAGGTAGTTTCTTCTAAGAGACCAAAATACTCCCAAAACTAAGTGGGTGACCCTGTTCTAGTCACCAGTCTAATAAATATACATATTTTTTCTTTATTTGTGTTCTCTTTTTTTAAATTTTTTTCTCTTTTCTGAATTTCTTTATACCCCCGTTCTCCCACCCCACCCCCACGATTGGGGTCTCTTCTGATTTGGTTAAAGCACATCTTCCTGGGGTCTTTGCCACTCCTTTAGCATTTCATTTGCTCCTTCATATATTCTTGTCTGGACAAAATGAGAAGGCGGGAAAACTCACCACAAAAAAAAGAACAGGAGGCAGGACCGAAGGCTAGGGACCTAATCAATACACACATTGGTAATATGTCAGATCTGGAATTCAGGACAACAATTCTCAAGGTTCTAGCTGGGCTTGAAAAAGGCATGGAAGATATTAGAGAAACCCTGTGTGGAGAAATAAAAGCCCTTTCTGGAGAAATAAAAGAAATAAAATCTAACCAAGTTGAAATCAAAAAAGCTATTAATGAGGTGCAATCAAAAATGGAGGCTCTTACTGCTAGGATAAATGAGGCAGAAGAAAGCATTAGTGATATGGAAGACGAAATGACAGAGAATAAAGAAGCTGAGCAAAAGAGAGACAAACAACTACTGGACCACGAGGGGAGAATTCAAGAGATAAGTGATACCATAAGATGAAACAACATTAGAATAATTGGGATTCCAGAAGAAGAAGAAAGAGAGAGAGGAGCAGAAGGTATATTGGAGAGAATTATTGTAGAGAATTTCCCTAATATAGCAAAGGGAACAAGCATCAAAATCCAGGAGGTACAAAAAATCCCCCTCAAAATCAATAGGAATAGGTCCACACCCCATCATCTAATAATAAAATTTACAAGTCTTAGCAACAAAGAGAAAATCCAGAAAGCAGCACAGGACAAGATGTCTGTAACATACAATGGTAAAAATATTACATTGGCAGCAGACTTATCCACAGAGACCTGGCAGGCCAGAAAGAACTGGCATGATATATTCAGAGCACTAAGTGAGAAAAACATGCAGCCAAGAATACTATATCCAGCTAAGTTATCATTGAAAATAGAAGGAGAGATAAAAAGCTTCCAGGACAAACAAAAACTGAAAGAATTTGTAAACACCAAACCAGCGTTACAGGAAATATTGAAAGGGGTCCTCTAAGCAAAGAGAGACTTTAAAGTATTAGATCAGAAAGGGACAGAGACAATATACAGTAACAATCACCTTACAGGCAATACAATGGCACTAAATTCATATCTCTCAATACTTACCCTGAACGTAAAAGGGCTAAATGCCCCAATCAAAAGACACAGGGTTTCAGAATGGATAAAAAAACAAAACCCCAGGGACGCCTGGGTGGCTCAGTTGGTTAAGCAGCTGCCTTCGGCTCAGGTCATGATCCCAGCGTCCTGGGATCGAGTCCCACATCGGGCTCCTTGCTCAGCAGTGAGCCTGCTTCTCCCTCTGCATCTGCCTGCCTCTCTGCCTGCCTGTGCTCGCTCCTGCACTCTCTATCTGACAAATTAAAAAAAAAAAATCTTAAAAACAAAACAAAAAAAACATCAATATGCTGCCTACAGGAAACTCATTTTAGACCTGAAGACACCTCCAGATTGAAAGTGAGGGGGTGGAAAACAATTTACCATGCTAATGGACATCAGAAGAAAGCTGGGGTGGCAATCCTTATATCAGACCAATTAGATTTTAAGCCAAAGACTCTAATAAGAGATGAGGAAGAACACTATATCATACTCAAAGGGTCTGTCCAACAAGAAGATCTAACAATTTTAAATATCTATTCCCCTAACATGGGAGCAGCCAACTATATAAACCAATTAATAACAAAATCAAAGAAACACATTGACAATAATACAATCATAGTAGGGGATGTTAACACTCCCCTCACTGAAATGGACAGATCATCCAAGCAAAAGATCAACAAGGAAATAAAGGTCTTAAATGACACACTGGAGCAGATGGACATCACAGATATATTCAGAACATTCCATTCCAAAGCAACAGAATACACATTCTTCTCTAGTGCCCATGAAACATTCTCCAGAATAGATCACATCCTGGGTCATAAATCAGGTCTCAACAGGTATCAAAAGATTGGGATCATTCCCTGCATATTTTCAGACCACAATGTTCTGAAGCTAGAACTCAATCACAAGAGGAAATTTGGAAAGAGCCCAAATACATGGAGACTCAACAGCATCCTTCTAAAGAATGAATGGGTCAACCAGGAAATTAAAGAAGAATTGAAAAAAATCATGGAAACAAGTGATAATGAAAACACAACCGTCCAAAATCTGTGGGACACAGCAAAGGCAGTCCTGAGAGGAAAAGATATAGCAATACAAGCCTATCTCAAGAAACAGGAAAGGTCTCAAATACACAACCTAACCCTACCCCTAAAGGAGCTCAAGAAAGAACAACAAAGAAAGCCTAAACCCAGCAGGAGAAGAGAAATAATAAAGATCAGAGCAGAAATCAATGAAATAGAAACCAAAAAAAAAAAGAGTAGAACAAATCAACAAAACTAGGAGCTGGTTCTTTGAAAGAGTTAATAAGATGGAGAAACCCCTGGCCAGACTTATCCAAAAGAAAAGAGAAAGGACCCAAATAAATAAAATCATGAATGAAAGAGGAGAGATTACAACCAACACCAAAGAAATACAAACAATCATAAGAACATATTATGAGCAACTCTATGCCAACAAATTTGACAATCTGGAAGAAATGGATGCTTTCCTAGAGACATATCAACTGCCAAAACTGAACCAGGAAGAAATAGAAAACCTGAATAGGCCCATAACCAGTAAGGAGATTGAAACAGTCATCAAAAATCTCCAAACAAACAAAAGCCCAGTGCCAGATGGCTTTCCAGGGGAATTCTACCAACAATTTAAAGAAGAATTAATTCCTATTCTCCTGAAACTGTTCCAAAAAATAGAAATGGAAGGAAAACTTCCAAACTCATTTTGTGAGGCCAGCATCACCATGATCCCCAAACCAGACAAGGATCCCATCAAAAAAGAGAAATACAGACCAATATCCTTGATGAACACAGATGTGAAAATTCTCACCAAAATACTAGCCAATAGGATCCAACGTACATTAAAAGGATTATTCACCACGACCAAGTGGGATTTATTCCAGGGCAGCAAGGTTGGTTCAACATCCACAAATCAATCAATGTGATACAATACATTAACAAAAGAAAGAACAAGAGCCATATGTTACTCTCAATAGATGCTGAAAAAGCATTTGACAAAGTACAACATCCCTTCCTAATCAAAACTCTTCAAAGTGTAGGGATAGAAGGCACATACTTCAATATTATCAAAGCCATCTATGAAAAACTCACCGCAAGTATCATTCTCCATGGAGAAAAACTGAGAGCTTTTCCGCTAAGGTCAGGAACACGGCAGGAATGTCCGTTATTACCACTGCTATTCAACATAGTACTAGAAGTCCTAGCCTCAGCAATCAGACAACAAAAAGAAATTAAAGGAATCCAAATCGACAAAGAGAAGTCAAAATACCACTCTTTGCAGATGATATGATACTATATGTGGAAAACCCAAACGGCTCCACTCCAAAACTGCTAGAGCTTGTACAGGAATTCAGTAAAGTGTCAGGATATAAAATCAATGCACAGAACTCAGTTGAATTTCTTTACACCCACAACAAGACAGAAGAAAGAGAAATTAAGGAGTCTATCCCGTTTACAATTACACCCAAAACCATAAGATACCTAGGAATAAACCTAACGAAAGAGGCAAAGAATCTATACTCAGAAAACTATAAAGTACTCATGAAAAAAATTGAGGAAGACACAAAGAAATGGAAAAATGTTCCATGCTCATGGATTGGAAGAATAAACATTGTGAAAATGTCTATGCTACCTAAAGCTATCTACACATTTAATGCAATGCCTATCAAAATCCCATCCAATTTTTTCAAAGAAATGGAACAAATAATCCTAAAATTTATATGGAACCAGAAAAGACCTCGAATAGCCAAAGGAATATTGAAAAAGAGAGCCAAAGTTGGTGGCATCACCATTCTAGACTTCAAGCTCTATTACAAAGCTGTCATCATCAAGACAGTATGATACTGGCACAAAAACAGACACATAGACCAATGGAACAGAATAGAGAGCCCAGAAATAGACCCTCAACTCTATGGTCAACTAATCTTCGACAAAGCAGGAAAGAATATCCAATGGAAAAAAGACAGCCTCTTCAACAAATGGTGTTGGGAAAATTGGACAGCCACATGCAGAAAAATGGATTTGGACCATTTCCTTACACCACACACGAAAATAGACTCAAAATGGATGAAGGACCTCAACGTGAGAAAGGAATCCATCAAAATCCTTGAGAATACAGGCAGCAACCTCTTTGACCTCAGCCGTAGCAACTTCTTCCTAGGAACAATGCCAAAGGCAAGGGAAGCAAGGGAAAAAATGAACTAGTGGGACTTCATCAAGATCAAAAGCTTTTGCACAGCAAAGGAAACAGTCAACAAAACCAAAAGACAACTGACAGAATGGGAGAAGATATTTGCAAGTGACATATCAGATAAAGGGCTAGTATCCAAAATCTATAAAGAGCTTAGCAAACTCAACACCCAAAGAACAAATAATCCAATCAAGAAATGGGCAGAGGACATGAACAGACATTTCTGCAAAGAAGACATCCAGATGGCCAACAGACACATGAAAAAGTGTTCCATATCCCTGGGCATCAGGGAAATACAAATCAAAACCACAATGAGATACCACCTCACACCAGTCAGAATGGCTAAAATGAACAAGTCAGGAAATGACAGATGCTGGCGAGGATGTGGAGAAAGGGGAACCCTCCTACACTGTTGGTGGGAAAGCAAGCTGGTGCAACCACTCTGGAAAACAGCATGGAGGTTCCTCAAAAAACTGAAAATAGAGCTACCTTATGACCCAGCAATTGCACTAGTGGGTATTTACCCTAAAGATACAAACGTAGTGATCCAAAGGGGCACATGTACCCGAATGTTTATAGCAGCAAAGTCCACAATAGCCAAGTTATGGAAAGAACCTAGATGTCCATCAACAGATGAATGGATAAAGAAGAAGTGGCATATATATATATATATACAATAGAATACTATGCAGCCATCAAAAGAAATGAAATCTTACCATTTGTGACAACATGGATGGAACTAGAGGGTATTATGCTTAGCGAAATAAGTCAATTGGAGAAAGACAACTATCATATGATCTCTCTGATTTGAGGAAGTGGAGATGCAACGAGGGTGGGGGTTTAGGGGGTAGGAAAAGAATAAATGAAACAAGATGGGATCGGGAGGGAGACAAACCAAAAGAGACTCTAAATGTCATAAAACAAACTGAGGGGGTTGGGGGGGAGGGGGATTGGGAGAGGGTGGTGGGGTTACATTATATGTTTAAATAAAAATAAAATAAAATAAAATAAAAAGAATGTGCCAATTATGTTCATTGGGATATTATTAGATAAAACCAATATAATGAATATTCATTATATTCACTGGATATATGTTATTCATCAATGGATCATAGGAACCTATGATGGTAAATTTAATTCTTGGCAATGCTATTTCATTCAAGCACTTCATTGACCTCAAATGCAGAATCAATCCTCTCCAAGTATAGACTTCTTGTCTTTATTTACCAACAGATTTAAACTTATTGTTTATTCAAAGAAACTATCTTGAATATGAAGATTACATTTAAGTTCTTCTAATTCTGCTACATTTAAGTACTTTTTTAAAAGATTTTATTTATTTTTTTGACAGACAAGAGATACAGCAAGAGAGGGAACACAAGCAGGGGTAGTGGGAGAGGGAAAGCAGGCTTCCTACTGAGCAAGGAGCCCAATGCAGGGCTCAATCCCAGAACCCTGGGATCATGACCTGAACCAAAGGTAGCTGGTTAACGACTGAGCCACCCAGGTGACCCCTTTTAAGTACTTCTAGTTCTGCTATTCTCATGGTCTTTCTGTAGGATTGTTTTTGGGGAAGCAAAATTTGTCACTCCAAAATGTATCTCTTTGGCATGTGGATTATTTTAGGCTAATTTTTAAAAGATTTTACTTATGTATTTATTTGAGAGGGAAAGAAAAAAACATGCATAAGTGGGTGGAGCGGCAGAGGGAGAATGAAAGGGAGAGAGAAACTCAAGCAGACTCTGCTCTGAATGCCTGAGCAAGGAGCCCAATGAGGGTTCCATCTTACCACCCTAAGATCATGCTCTGAGCTGGAACCAATAGCTGGAGTTTTAACTGACTGAGCCACCTAGGTATCCCTAGGGTGATTATTTTTAAAAATATAGAGTTTCAGGGAAAAGACTTTGACTTTCCCCCTAACTGCCTAAAATAATTTAGATAAAGGACTTGCTCCAAAAAGGGAGGTATCACCATATAGATATGCAAAGTCTGTTTGTTAAAATTCTTCTCTCTGTCCATTGTTTTAGGATGTCCCAGCAAATATTACCAAACATTTACTCTTTTTCATCTTCCTGTGAATTGTCTTCCTTCCTTTCCAAGTCTCAAAACCCCTATCTTCTGCTTAGCTCTGAATGGCCTATAAGCCTCAATTTCTTGACTGCCTATAGACCTCATATTCTTGTGGAACCCCTCTATGTACATAATTAAACTATTTTCTTTTCTTAATTTGTCTTATATCAATTTAATTCTTAGGTAAGCCAAAAGAACCTTGAAAGATAAGAACACTTTCTGACCCAACACTTTGTTTTTGGTAAAATGAAGTTAGTTATGTAGCATAGCCTTGTAAGAGTGCTTGAGGGTTAACTAATTACTTGTCTTAAAATGCATATAATATTTGAAGTAAAAGAAGCTATGACCTTGATGTAATTTAGAAACCACATGAAAATTACTATACACACACACATACACACACACACACACAAACACACACACACACAACATAATATTTTTATATCATGATGAAGATTAATATCTTCTACTCTGACTTTCTTGACAAGGGATTGGAGAAGGAAGATTCTATCCTACTATATATTTTACACAGTATTAAAGTGGAATGTTCCAACTCTGAAGGCATCTTAATCCTTGGTGTCTTTCTACTGCTTTCTTCACATCTTTAGTACTGCTTAGATATACTCTTCTTTTTATTTACTATCAAAAGTCATGAAACTAAGTCATTGCAGTAGAACCCTTGACAGGAGCTGTATATGTTGCTTGATTTAAGAGGGCTGAAAAATCTTGCTGCCAGAAGTATCTGAACAGAGCCAGAGATGCTAGCATTCAGGTCATCTCTTTGGATCAAGCACACTTTCCAGCTGGCTTCTAATCAAATGCATGGAAGTTACTATGATGAAGATGAATGACCTGGAGAAAGAGCACTCATTAGTATACATTTTGACCACAACTTTTAATAAAGAGCCGAACTCTGAGTGAACATGACACAGAACTACAATTGCATGGCCTGGTATGTAGGACACTATGTAGAGAAGGTAGGACTGCCAGAAGCCCCATAAAACTTGGCCATCACAAGAAGGAATTTAATATGGAGATGATGGGAGGAGAAAGAACCCGACTGTTCAGAAAAGGTACGAGAACTTCTTAGGAAGTTGCCTGAGAATTATGGCCAACTAACATTCCACCCATTTGTGTCAAATTATCATTTTCTAAAGGGTGAAGATATTCTCTGGATCCAATCCCTTAATTAGAACAGGTGTAATTAAATTCCAGCTAAGAAAGGAAGACACCAGTGAATAGAAATAGGTGTAAATTGACTTCAAGTAGCAAATTTCACAGTATCCCTAGGGCTCTTACAGGCTTTTAAAGTAGTCTTGAGTTCTGTATAACTAAACTTAATGTAAGTATTCCCATGAAAGCTGATATTCTCCAAATTATTAGCTTACAAATTAAACATAAACAATATGAAATACAGCAAAGTCAAATAATAACACAAGTCAGTGCATGATTTGAGACCAACCAGGTCATAGAAGTAAGGCAAGTGGGTATTACAGCAGTAGGCAGACCAAGAACTACAGCCTAGTTCCACTCCTTACTGGCTTTACCATAATGGGAAATTTGCTTCATCAATTTGCTTCTTAGTTTCTTCATTGGTAAAACAGTTGAAATAAAAGCTACCCACCGGGTTAAAGATGTATATGAATTTGCCTAGTACAGTGCTCAATAAAATGGTAAATGATTACTGTTGTCATTGCTGCTACAACTGCCACTATGAACAATAAATGCAACAAGGGTTGAAAGGAAGTATGAGGTTCTGTGAACTTTAGCACCCTGGGAGAGTTTCACCATAGAGAGAGTTTGTGCCAGTATTGGAATGTTGAGTATGTTATGTACAGGCAGAAAGGATTCTGTGAGTGGGAGGAGACTTCATTCTATTAAAGGGGGATAGTGTAACTGAGTTGTGCAGACAGAAATATACCTGACAGGATTTAAAGTGATAATGAGTAGACTGATCTAATAAGGAATCCATTTTAGGGAGATATGGGTAATAAAGGAGGAAAGGTAAATTTGGGACCTAATTATATGATCTTAAATATCTGCCAACCCTTGGGCTCCTCTCTGTGAATAACTGATAATGGGCTTGGTTATGATTAATGGACCAGTGTCAACCAGAAGAGAGGTGCGTGGTCATAATCTCCAGAGCTGTTCTCATCGCTGACATTTTAAACGAGTTATCAAAGACAGCCTTCGTAATTAGAGAGAGACTCTGGAGCAAGAGAATTGAGAGTTACATTCTATTCCTCACTGAGCAGACCATAGTGGAAGTAGGGGAACACATCCATAAAAGAATTAACATAATAATTAAGCAACCAGAAACCTTTGTCATGAAAAGATGGAAAATTTAGAGTATTGTCAATGAAGCTCATAGATATTTTTTGAAAGCTGAGTAAAGGTCTTCCCTTTTCCTCCTCCTCCTCCTCTTCCTTCTTCTTCTGATTATATAGCAAAATGCAAGGATTCCAGATTTCAGAATAAATGTAGTCCCCAAAATAAAAGGAGAAGTATTCAAAGTATTTATAATATAACATATTATATATAAGATTATGTTCATTATGTTTATTATATATAATATTATGTATAAATATAAATTTGTATTTATATGTAATATAAATATATATATTATATAAATTATATTATAACACAAATATTATATTTTATATTTACTATAGCTTATTTACTGTGTATCATAACACTTCTGCTTTGTATTTACCCTTCAAATTATTACTTAAAGTAAAAAATTCCAGCTGGATTCTGTTCCAGTCATTTTTACATAGGCCAGGCATTCCTGTGTCTGATAACAAGAAAAAGGAATTATCTGGCTTGTATAACGATCTGAGGCTCTCTGAGTCTGTTTGTAAACTATGCCTTTCAGGAATGCAAGTCATTTAGAAGTGTAAATCTTTCTGAGCTATAAAATGTGACAAGTTCTATGTCCAACCAGGGAAGGGCTAAGCAAACAGCAAACCATCAGTTTTACTTTTTTTTTTTTTTTAAATTCTCTGTATTTAGCTATGGGGAAAGAATCCTCAGAAAGACCATGTTAGCAAATGTTCAAGAAATCAGGCTGTCATGTGAAAAAAGATAAACGTATTTGCAGTGTCACAGGGTAAGCCAATTCTAGTTTTAGATAAGAAATATTTTATAGAATTGGCTGAAAATACCTTAACTGGTTTGATGAAAATGGAAATATTCAAGCCAAATGTGGATGATCAGTTGTTTGTGAGGCTAGAAGAAGCTATCAATTAAGTCGGTGATCTTCATTCTGTCTGCATATCAGCATCACTTGAAGGTTTTTTAAAGTTACATTGACACCAGACCCCTTCCAAAGACCAATTCATTAAAACCTCTGGTAGTTAAGCCTATGGGCATTGACATTTTCATTAAGCAGCAGGGTTGTGAATAACTACATCAGCTAAGGTAACTGCAGGTTGTCCCACAGCATCTATCCTATCTGTAACATTAATTAGGAGAGTGCCATGAAGTCAGTTAGCATGGGTAATCATGGGATGTTATGCAGAGTGGACTGAGAGTAATCCAGTTTAGAGGCAAGTGAGATAAGGAGGGGGCTTCTGTGAGTCCAGCTGATAGATCATGAAGACTTCTGCAGTAAATATGCATTGCTTTATAATTAGAAAATTTTTTTAAATTAGCAATTATATATATATATATATATATATATATATATATATATATATACACACACATATATATTTTTGTCAGAGAGAGTGAGCACAGGCTGACAGAGTGGCAGGCAGAGGCAGAGAGAGAGAAGCAGGCTCCCTGCCAAGCAAGGAGCCCCATGCGGGACTCGATCCCAGGACGCTGGGATCATGACCTGAGCCGAAGGCAGTGGCTTAACCAACTGAGCCACCCAGGCGTCCCTAATTAGCAATAATATTAAAGAAAACAAATGAAAATTTGAAAGTGTTTTTTTAGCTTCATTTTCTATCCCTCATGTGTCCTACCACTTCCCCCAACACATGCATTTGTCCTTGTGTCCTGGCTGTAGTAGATTCTTGAAGGTTCTGAGACCATTATAAATAGAATTTCAGTCATTGAGACCAGTCTTCCAGAGTAATTGTCCTCCCTTCCCTGCCTGATAAAATCACTTATCTCCAAGACCTTGTTTGACTATCACCTTCTCTGAAAATTTCCCTGAATTCCTCAGAATTAATTGTTTTCTCTACTTTTTTTCCATAATAGTTTTAACTTAGTCTGAAAGCTGTATTTATCATGTTGCATTTTAGTTATTTTTTTTTAAAGATTTTATTTATTTATTTGATAGACAGAAATCACAAGTAGGCAGGGAGGCAGAGAGAGAGGAGGAAGCAGGCTGTCCGAAGAGCAGAGAGCCCGATGCGGGGCTCGATCCCACGACCCTGGGATCATGACCCGAGCCGAAGGCAGCGGCTTTAACCCACTGAGCCACCCAGGTGCCCCGCATTTTAGTTATTTTTAAACATGGTTGTCTTCCTAGATTTTGTTTCCTTTTCTGGGCAACAAGAGAGAGAAATTTTTTTAAAAATTCAGGTTTTCTTCAGGGAATGATAAAATCACTGATGGAATCACAGAAGTTAATTGAGTACATTTTAGTTTGAAATAGTGGCTGGGCACAAATTTATATATACCCTGCAATTACAGTACTTGGAAACCTATTTCTGAAGAGCTTTTGAGAAATGTCAGGCACAGAATCTAGATTCAGGATTTATGCACAGAGAAGAAAGAGTGAAAGGTCAACTTATTTATATATTCAACAATTTTATTCATTGACTTCTATATGTATAAGTATGGTGCTAGGTGCTAGCAGCTAAGGATACATTGGAAACATATGACTGGATGGCACTATCCTTTTGGAGCTTACATTTCAGTGCAAGGGGGAGGGAGGGTAGAAATGAATTTCTGATGCTGAGTACATATGCAGAAAATAGCATGTAGCTAATATATGGACACTAGAAAATGCTCACTTTAATAAGCAGGAAAAGGAAAATCATTGTTATTAACAATTATATCTTATTCTCTCTACTAGCTAAATATTAATTGTTATTAACAATTAAATTATTTACAATAGACCATTCAGTCTACTACTCATTCCTTCAACACTGTAACATACTTCTCTAGATTAAACATAGCTAACTGAGAATTTTATGCCTAGTAGAGTAGTTACATAAAATATAGCAAGTCCAGTTAAATTAAACTTCAGATAAATGAAAAATATTTTTAGTATAAATATGGCATTGCAATATTTAGACATACTTGACCAAAAATTTATTTGTTGTTTGTCTAAAATTAACATTTAACTGGGAATCCTATATTAGTATGTGCTAATTTTGTGAATCCTAATTCCAAGATTATACCATTTGACTCTTTGTAAATTATGTTTAATATATTTTTCTTCAGAATATTATCCTATATGGAGATAATTTATGAGGGGAAAATAACAGGAAAGTCAAGTTGATGGAAGGTCTTTAGTTTGAAGTTTAGATATTCAACTGGTATTATAAACTCATAAAAATTATACCTGTATCTGTTTAGTCACTCAACAAACATTTACTATTGATTTTATTACCAGGGTTTAAAGTCAATAAGAACATCAAATATTTTACACAATTTTATATAAAAAAGGTACTCGATAGAAGCACCTGAGTGGCTTAGTTGGTTAAGCATCCAACTCTTGATTTTTGGCTCAGGTCATGATCTCAGGGTCCTGGGATCAAGCCCCATGTCAGGCTGTGTGCTCATCAGAGCCTCTCTCTCTCTCTCCTTCTCTCTGCAGAGCTTCTCTATACCTCTGCTGCTCCCCCTGCTCACACAGACACACTCTCTCTTTAAAATAAGTAATTTTTTTTAAAAAAAGCACTCTAATATAACTTCATTGTTGATCGTGTACAATTGCTTTGGTTTGTGTTTTGTAAAATAAAAATAGCTGTTTAGACCAAGTTATTCATTCCTGTCCCAACAAGATTGGTACAAATCATTAACTTTTTAATTGACTTTTATTTTACTTTGTATACTAGGCAAATATTAATAAATTATACATATTGAATCACTTATAGCGGCCATCTGTTGAATAAAAATTTTTATTCATCAGGCAGATTTTTGTCACAGTTATCAATACACAACTTTAGTTAGTTTTATTACTAAAGAATCTTGCCATCTGGGAGAAAAATGTTTGCAACCCTTCAACTGTAAAAATAAATCTCTCCTATACATAAATAATGGACAAATAGAATTTGAAACTAAAAACATAGTACCATTTACATTAGCAATCCACAATGAAATATTAGCTCTAAATCCAACAACATGTATACAATATCTATATGAGGAAAGCTATGAAAATCTGATGAATAAAATCAAAGAAGAATTAAATAAATGAAGAGATGCTGCATGATCAAGGATAGGTCTAATATGATCAAGATTCAGTTTTTTCCAAAATTTATTTATGATTCAATGTAATACCAATTAGAATCCCAGCAAATTATTTTATTTATATAAACACCATGGTTCTAAAATTTAATTGGAGAGGAAAAAGACCCAGAGGAGGGAGAAGAATAGTTAGAGGGTTGGTGCAACCTGATCTCAAGACTTACTATAAAGCTATAGTAATCAACACAGTGTAGTATTGGCAAAAGCCTAGACAAATAGATAAATGGAGCAAAATAGAGAATCCTAAAACAGACCCCCATAAATATAGTCCACTGATGTTTTGCAAAGGAACAACAGCAATACAATGAATCAAAGATAGTCTCTTCAACAAACAGTGGTGGAACAATCAGACATTCACATGTCAGCAAACTAAATCTAGACAAAGATGTTACACTCTTCATAAAAATTCACTAAAAATAATCATAACCTAAATGTAAAAAACAAAACTAAAAAGCCCCTAGGAAATAACACAGGGAAAGATCTAGATTACCTTGGATGTGGTGATCCCTTTTTAGGCACAACCCATATTCATAAAACTTGGACTTCATCAAAATCAAAATTAAAAACTTCTGTTCAGAAAAATCAAGAAAATTAGAAGACAAGTCATAGACTTGAAAAAATATCTCAAAAACACATCTAATAAAGGACTGTTATCTAAAATATAGAGAATTTCTACAGCTCAACAATAAGAAAAAACAAACTTAAACATGGACATAAAACATTAGTAGACACCTTACCAAAGATATATATATGTGACAAGACTTTGATGTTCCACATCATGTCATTAGGGAAATTCAAGTTAAAACAATGAGTTATCAGGGCACCTGAGTGGTTCAGTCAGTTAAGTGCCTGCCTTTGGCTCAGGTCATGATCCCGGGGTCTTGGGATTGAGCCCCATGTCAGGGTGCAGAGGGAGACTGCTTCTTTCTCTCCCTCTGCCTGTTGCTCCCCTTGCTTGTACTCTTTCTCTCTGTCAAATAAATAAATAAAATCTTTAAAAAAATGAGATACCACTACATACCTTAGAATGACCAAAATCTAGAAGACAGACAATAGCAAAATGCTAGTGAGCATGTGGAGCAAAAGGAACTCTCATACATTGCTGAGTGAAATACAAAATGGTATAGCCACTTTGAGAAACAATTCAGCAGTTTCCTATAAAACCAAATGTACCTTAACCATATGATCCAGCAATCGTTCCTTGGTATTTATACAAAGGAGTTGAAAATTTATTGTTTACACAAAGACCTGCACAGTGATGCTTATAGCAGCTTTATTCATAATTCCCCAAATTTGGAAGCAACCAAGCTCTCCTTCAGAAGACAAATGGATAAATAAACTGTGGTACAACTAGGCAATGGAATATTATTCAGCAATAAAAAGAAATGAGCTCTCAAGTCATGAAAAGAAATGAGCAAAATGTAAATGCATATTACTAAGTGAAAGAAACCAATCTGAGAAGGTTATGTAGTATATTATGCCAAAATATAACATTCAGAATAAAGCAAATATGGATAGAAGGAAAAGGTTAGTGGCTGGCAGGGTGGGGGGCAGGGAGCAGAGAGAGACAGAAGAGATGAATTGGCAGAACAGAGAATTTTTATGAATGAAATTGTATTATATTATAATTATGGATATATGTCATTAGATATTTATACAAAGCCATTTAATGTTCAACACCAAGAGTGAACCTTTAGACAACTATGTACTTGGGTAATTATGGTGTGTTAGTGTAGGTTCATCTTTGGTAAAAAATATAACATTCTTGTGAGTAATGTTGATAATCGGGGAGTCTATGCATGTGTGAAAACAGTGAGTATATGAGGAATCTGCACATTCTCCTCAATTTTATTATAAACCTAAACTGCTCTATAAATAACAGTCTTTAAAACAAAGAATGAATCTCTTGGGCACCTGAGTGGTTCAGTCAGATAAGTGTCCGGCTGTTGATTTTGGTTCAGGTCATAATCTCAGGGTGGTGAGATGGAGCCCTGTATTGCACTCTATGCCCAACAGGGAGTCTGCTTGAAATTCTTTTTCTCCCACTCTGCCCCTCAGCCTGCTTGCACTCTCTCTATCTCTCTTTAAAATAAATAAATAAAATCTAAGAAAAAGAATGAATCCCTGTTTAATTGTTTTATTTATGATTGAAGTATACTGGACATACAATGTTACATTAGTTTAAGTTGTACAAAATAGTGATTCAACAATTCTATACATTTTTCAGTGCTCATCATGGTAAATGTAATCTCTGTCACCATACAACATTATTGCAATATTGCTGACAATATTCCCTATACTGTACTTTTCATCTCCATGATTTATTTATCTTAAAACTGGAAGTGTGTTCCTCTTAATCATTTTTATCTATTTCACTCCTACCCCTACCCACCTTCCCTCTGGCAACCACAGTTTGTTTTCTGCTTTTGAATCTGTTTGTCTTTCTCTGACTTATTTCACCTACAGTAATATCCTCCATATACGTCCATGTTGTCACAAATGACAAGATCTCATTCTTTTTGTAGCTGAGTAATATTTCAGTTCAATATTCCATTTATTACTGATGGGGCACTTGGATTGGTTCAATATCTTGGTTATTGAAAATAAGGCTGCAGTAAACAGAGAGATGTATATCCTTTTCAACTAGTGTTTCCATTTTCTTTGGGTAAACACCCAATAGTGGAATTACTGGATCATATGGTAGTTCTATTATTTTTAATTTTTTTGAGGGAAAGAATACCTCATTTCTTTTTTTTTTAAAGATTTTATTTATTTATTTGACAGACAGAGATCACAAGGAGGCAGAGAGGCAGGCAGAGAGAAGGGGGGAGGCAGGCAGAGAGAAGGGGGGAGGCAGGCAGAGAGAAGGGGGAAAGCAGGCTTTCCACTGAGCAGAGAGCCCGATGCGGGGCTCGATCCCAGGAACCTGGGATCATGACCTGAGCCGAAGACAGAGGCTTTAACCCACTGAGCCACCCAGGCGCCCCAGAATACCTCATTTCTTTCTTATCTAATTAGGGTAATGATTTGTAGAGGAGCAAAACTTCCCAGTCCAAAATGTGCCTTTTTGGCATATGGATTATTTTAGGCTTATAATTTTTTTAAGAAATAGAGGAAAAACCTTTGACCTTTCCCCTAACGGCCTGAAAGAATTTAGATAGAGGACCTGCTCCAAGAAGGAAGTTATCACCATAGATAACAACTGTTTTCAGCTGACCCTTGATCAATGTAGAGGTTAGGGGTGCTCTCCCCCATCCCTTGCAGTGGAAAATCAGCATGTTGACACTCCAAAACTTAACTAAGACTGCTGTTGATTTAAAGCTTTACCAATACCATAAACAGTTAATTAAAACATATTTTGTAAATTAAATGCATTATATATTGTATTTTTACAATAAAATCTACAGAAAAGAAAATGTTATAAGGAAAATCATAAGGAAGAGAGAATACATTTATATTACTGCATTGTAAAAAAATCCACATATTATGGACCCATGCTATTCAAACCCATGTTATTCAAGGTTTAACTGTGATATGAACTTTTGGAAAGTCTTAAAATTCCTCTTTATGTGCTATTGTTTCTGTAGGGCCTGGCAGCAAACATTTGTTTACCAAATATTTACTCTTTTTCATCTTCCTGTGAACTACCCTTTGGCGTCCCAGACCTCTATACCCATGTCTTATATTTCAAGATGATACATATATTTCATTCTCTCAACCATCTTTGAAATCTCTCATGTTTATGTTAATTCCCCATACGTAGGTTATTAAATTTGATTTTCTTCTGTTAATCTGTCCTGTGTCAATTTAATTGTTGGACCACACAAAAGAACTGCAAAAGGTAGAGAAATATCTTTTTTCCCCAACAGGTCACACCCATAACTTAGGGTAACTGACAGATTATATGATTCAAATAAAATTTAGAAAGGCCAAATACTTTAGAATAAAGTAATAGGGTAAGAAACTTTCACTCTCACTGAGATAAAAGGCCTGATTATCTTGACATTTCACCCTGAGAGTTACTTTTAATTGTGCCTGGCATTCATCGGGTATATTTAAAGATTCTTCCACCTCACTGGGGTAAAATGTAAAAAAAACAAGCAGCTGACAAACCAAATGGAAGTTCTGAGTTGGGCTAAGAGGATAACGTGTGTAGAGAGACAAGCAAGATCATTTATGTGAGAAGAAAAAGTGTCATTATAAAGAGTCTTTGAAAGATTTGGTGAGGGACAATCAAAGGAACTATTACTCAAAGTGTCATAAAAAAGGCTATAGTGGAATAAGCTGGATAGTTCTTAACAGTTTCTCCTGATTTCTGCTCAGTGTGGATCACAATAAAGATTTTGAACGAGATAAAGGACTGTTCAACACAGCTTTCTGGACTCCTTCTGAATGCTTGGTCACTTCAGGATTTCTGTTTGTTGGTTTTGTTTGTTTGTTTGTTTGTTTTTACCAATGGACTACATGATTTGGCCATATGTGTTAAGGAAATACTAAAATAATAATATTTCTTATCAGGAGATACTGATTAGCTAGCTTGCTCATTTAAGATCATATAATGAGGGGCGCCTGGGTGGCTCAGTGGGTTAAAGCCTCTGCCTTCGGCTCAGGTCATGATCTCAGGGTCCTGGGATCCAGCCCCGCATGGAGCTTTCTGCTCAGCAGTGAGCCTGCTTCCTTCTCTCTCTCTGCCTATCTGCCTACCTATCTGCCTACTTATGATCTCTCTCTGTCAAATAAATAAAATCTTAAAAAAAAAAATGATCATATAACAAAGGTGCCTGGGTGGCTCAGTTGGTTAAGCGACGGCCTTCAGCTCAGGTCATGATCCTGGAGTCCTGGGATCAAGTCCCATATCAAGTTCTCTGCTCAGCAGGGGATCTGGTTCTCCCTCTGACCCTCCCCCTTCTCATGCTCTCTTTCTCTCTCATTCTCTCTCTCTCTCAAATAAATAAAATCTTAAAAAAAAACATATAACGAATAAGTAATGGAAATTTGAGTAGTGTTGATACCACTTCGATATTAATACTATTTGGAATAATAATTTTAAATTATTGATAATTTCTAATTAAGGATCTGCTATTATTTCTCATTGAGTGCATCATATTAAATCCAGTTACATTTAAATTAAGCATTTATGGTTTCAGGCTAGAAAAGCAATATAATATGATGTAAAATGAATCATAAGTCCTAGATTCTAGCCTTAATTCCAAGATTTTATTCTAATTATCTGTGTGATCTTTGGCAAGGTATTATACATTTCTTGAGATTTTTGTTTCCTCATGCATAAAAGATATCTCTTTGCTCATTTTCCAGATGTATTACCAATATGATATAAGATCATTTATGCAAAAAATGTGAACTATAGAATGTTCTATAAATACGTTATTTTATTATAATAAGCAATATAAACTATATAAATATATAGAATTTTTTCACACACATTTCAAAATAACAGTTATTCCAAGAAAGGTTTTTTAATTTACTATTAAAAAATTAACTAAGAGTTAAACTGTCAAGGATGGCTTTATTTGGTGGGTTAACTAGTTCATTTAGGAAACATAAATGCTTTATATACTGATTAGAAAACCATCTGAAAATGAGGGTCTAATATCACTGATGTTGGAACTTAGGATTTGGTTGTCCTTCTGGACACACAAGATTAGAAATACTTTTAGAAAAATAAGCTTTATTTTCATCTATTCCCCTATACACCTTTTATGTTATCCCAGAATTATATTACCTGTTCTTAAGCAAGTCCCCAGTTTTCCTACATGCACTTCATTCTCTAATATCTTTTTCTTTCTGCTTGTCAAAAGCTATAAATTTAATCACAATGTCATTTATTAGAGTCAAAGACTAAAAACAACTCGGATGTCAATCACAGAGAGTTTCAATTATAATCCATTATAATGTTTTCTCCAATTCTTACTTGATAATGGAACCTCTAGTTTTTAGCTGGCTCTTGGTTATCTGACATGTAGGATACTTTTCTTACATTTTCTCATAGTAGGTTGATCATGTAACTAAGTTCTACCCTTTGGATATAAATAGGAGTGGTATAGGCCACTTGTGAAAATATTCTTCGCCTCTGCTTAGTTTTACTATATCATCCTAAAATTGAGAAAAAGGTGTCCTGGGATTAGACATCATGTGGCACCAAACCAGCCCAGAATTTTTTTTTTTTTTTTTGGCATGTAAGAAAGAAAATTCTGCCTTATTTAATCTACTCTTGGTCTTGGTTTTCTTTGATTTGCAACCAAACCTAAAACTAACAAATGCAACTTTCAACTTGGGAGAACTGGTTAAAAATCCTTCAGATATTAAGATGATGTAAAAGAATGGAAATTTAATAAAAATATATTCAGTGATGCAATCAGATTACACAATAGCATTTATAGTATGATCTGAAAGTGTAGAGAGAACCATATTAACTATTAACAAAATTCTCCTGCATAAGAAATGAGCCCCAAAACTCAATGGCTAACAAAAATAATGAATTACTTCAGTTGCATGTCTACTGATTGTCTAGGAATTGGCTAATTAGGAAAGGCTCTGGTAGACTTGGCTCCAACTTGTTTGTTGGGTCCAGTGGGTCATCTTTATGAGTTCTTATTCTTTGAGTCCAGCAGTCTACCTTTTTAAAATATATTTATTTATTTATTTACTTATTTATTTTACATGGCAATGGAAGAAGTATAAAAAAGCAGGTGCATTTCAAGCCACTGCTTGTGTCACATCTGCTAATATCCAGAAGCCAAAGGAAGTCATATGGCTAAGTCCACAATCCAGACCCATGGAAGTATACACAACCTTTAATGGGAGAAAATGCAAGTCACATAGCAAGGTCAAGGATAGATAGAGAGGATAAAAAATTATGACCAATAATTAAATCCTCTACAATTACAGAATTAATTTTGACTGACAGGCTTATAGACAATTTTATTTCCTTATATTTGAAACTTTTTTTTCTAATTTAGATTGAATAGAGAGTTATGATATAGAATAGATTCATAAAATGTAATTTTAAAACATTTTACCCATTCTTTAAGGCTCATTTCAATGCCACTTTCTCTTTAAAGTTTTCTGAGAGAACAGAATAAGCTAGTACTTTCCTTCTCTGAACTATGAAATATTTATATTTATGACTTTCATATGGAATTTTTCATTTTTTTTCTTTTAATTAGCACTGTTTGTACTCCTTTCCCATTAGACATCAGAACAGAGATTATGCCTTGCTCAGACATGTATCTACTTAGGCAAGTTTTACACAAAGAAAATGCTCAAGAAATATTTATCAAATGAGTTGGTGAAGCACAGTCAAATAAAAATATACAAGAAAATGTCACAAAATATTCATGAAACAGATATTAACAGATCATACCCAAAATATTTGAAGCCTCTATAAAAATGGTATTCATTAAGACAGCCTCCCATTAGAGATGGTATTTACCTGGTCTGGTTTGCACATTCCAAGGACTTGAATCTTGACTCTTGTAAACAGAGAGGACATATCCATTTTTAATGGCCAGTTATTTAACTTAGAACTTTATAAACATCACAAAAAGATTCAGTGAAAACAATTGAGCAGAATACAACTAATCCTCAGAGACTACCCTAGGAACTCCCATAAATAACTTGTAGAGACTTAAAAGGTAGAATTGAGACCTTGCTTTCATAAAGGTGGAGACTACCGTATTTTGAAAGTAATGTTTGTGTGGCTTTATTCATTCCTTCTCATTGGTAAGGAGAAGCTTACATATGTAAATTGTAAATGTAACCCTGACTATAGGATGGGTTATTTTATCAATCTGTAGTGCTTCCTTATAACAGGGTTTAAGAAAAGTCTCACTTGAAGTGATAGTCATATCTGGTTTAATTCCCTTTCCCAGATGTCTCTATAATTCTTACTTTATGCCACTTGGTCTTTTCCAAAGTATGTCACTTTTTTCCAGAACTGTACATCTATAATTTTAAATAGATTTATTCAAAGTATCAGTGCTCATTTTTAGCAGATTTTCTTCAGAAATCTTTCCATCTCTCCAAAGTGATCTGACATATACTGGGTGTGGCAATGGGTGCTACTCTGTATCTCTGAGAAGAGAGCTCTTGAGTTGTATTCCACAAAGTAGAGGAAGGGGTAGCAAAATTTTTTTTAAAGATTTTATTTGTTTATTTGACAGATAGAGATCACAAGTAGGCAGAGAGGCAGACAGAGAGAGAAGCAGAAGCAGGCTCCTGCCAAGCAGAGAGCCCAATGCGGGGCTCGATCGCAGGACTCTGAGATCATGACCTGAACCGAAGGCAGAGACTTTAACCCTCTGAGCCACCCAGGCGCCCCAGGGGTAGCAATATTAAAAAAAAAAAAAAGTTTAATCCCTTTGCCTGAGAAACTCACTTCATGATAGAAGTGATATCTGAAAATAAGTGTGCCATTATACAATAACAGGAAGCCACACACACTTTATAGGACTATTAGGGTATAGTGATATATGAAGAATTTTATAGCAAGTTCATGTAATAAACCAACAAAAAATAGCTTGGTTTTGCTTTTCATTGCTATGGGCCCCTTAAGAAGAATAATAGTTATTCTGGTTTAACTTCTAAAGAGGGCAGCCAGTTTTATTTGTGTAGATACTTCTTCACATGAAAATGTCAGGGGAGAAAGAGAATAAAGAGTCTTTGTGTTTCACAATTGGAAATTGAAATCCTGATGGTAATTCTTTATGACCTTTGGAACAAGTATCCAGAAGGAGAAAGTTATGGCAGCTTTGTATTTAGAGATAAGGTTTATATGTGAGGACAGGCTTAAGAAGGGACACCCACCTAGGGACAGGAAAGAGTGCCAGGACTAAAAATTCTCTGAGGGATACAGTGACCAGAGACAGTTTATTTTCAGTCTCTTTCTTGGGTATCAAGTGCTCAATTAAAAAAAAAAAACAACCCACAGCTTTTGGGGTATCTGTGAGCCCTGCAGGGGTAGGGGGTGGAGGGAACTAAAGAAGCAGCCATGGCCTGAGATCCCAAGTGAGGGGCCCCCATGGTAAAGTTTAGACTTTACCATGGTAAAGAGGGTAAGAGTCCCAGGTGGAGCTGTCCAACTGAATGGGTTCCACTAATTTTGGGCAGGAAGCAGGGAAAGAACCCACATTAGATGCAACTTCAGCATTGAACAAAGACAACAGACTCACCAAGATATTCTGCACTCACTAGGAACTGAGGTTGCTATGGAAACCATGAAACTCTTTTCTGAACAACAACAACAACAAAAACCACTTGAAACTGTATGGTTGTACCAACTCAGGGATGAGAAGGAGCTCCTGAAAAAATATTGATAGGGGTAATGCCTGCTGCATTAAACTTGAATTTGGGCAAACAAAAAACATGTGATGCCACTTTTATTGTGATTGTTATTGTTAGTTGTGGTAAGAGCACTTAACATAAGTTTTATTCTTTTAACAAACTTCCAAGTGTATAATACAGTATTATTAACTATAGGTGCAATTTTGTACAGAAGATCTCTAGAACTTTTTTTTGCTCTTTTAGTATTATTAGTGTTTTTATCCATCAGATTGGCAAGAATACTAAAGACATAATATTTAATACTGATAATGATGAGAAGAAACTAGTATTATTATACACTTGGTGAAAGTGGTATTTTTTGAAACGTAATTTTAAGTTCTAGGCAGCTATGGTGGAACTATCACAGTAACTCTAATTAGGGCCCCCCTCATTTTTCACAGCCAGCCTTGGACCTCCCCTATGGATATTTTTAAATCTTGGAAACAGGAATTATTCACATAGATGGTTCCCTGACAGAGACTCAGTGTTTTAGAGAACATGGTTTCAAAAAATGTATATCACTGGTTTTTCCTCCAGACTCATACTCCTCATGTGTCTGTAAGAAATGTGGTAAGAGCTGGTGGGGATATCAGCTCTATCTTATTTAATGTGGTTCTCTTATAATGTCATTTTTAAAATTATCTTTACATTTTTCCATTTACCTAAAATTATACTAATAGAAATGAAACTGGATTGACACTGATTTTACCTTCTCTGAATTCAGTAGGTTATTTTTTCTATTAATTTGTCTTTATATATTAAGCAAGAGCTAAAGCACAAAAGTCCACATTACCCATATCCCCACTGACCCAACCCAATTAAGGCTCTCTAAGAGTCAATTTCACTTCCCACATTCTTTGAATTTCCACTATTACCAATACATCAAATTACAGTATGATTTATTAATATTAGAGGAGATATTAACAATCTGACAGTAATATTGAGTGAAATAAATATGAAAAATCAGCATATTCTTGTATGGTTTATAAAATTTAATTTTATCTAAAAATATACCATGCACAGTGCAAAGTGCTATATAAACATCATAATACTCAAACCTCTCTTTATTAGTTACTATTTGCATGGAATAGTTTTTTCCTATCCTGTCACTTTCAGCCTATTTGTACCTTTTTGTCTAAGGTTAATCTCTTGGAGGCAGCATAAAAATAAATCATGAGAGTTTTTTTGTTTTGTTTTGTTTGTTTGTGTTTTTTTGTAAGCCATTCTTCCAATTTGTTCCTTTTTATTGAAGTGTTTAATCCATTTATATTTAAAGTAAATATTGATAAAGAAGGATTTACATTTGCAAGAAAATACTTTAGTTGGGCTTTATTTACATATTCATTTTCAATCTTTGAAGTTTGCCTAGTTAATGTCAGCATTTTCTGATGAGATGACTTACTCTTTCTTTTTAAAAATATTTTTGTTTATTTTTGGCAAATATAAAATATTTCTAAAGGGTAATTACCCTATGTAATGGAAACATACTTATTGAATAGCAATTTCCCATTTTCCCCTCTCCTCCACCCTTGGTAACCACTACTCTATTCTCTGTTTCTGTGTTTTTTGATTATTTTGTATATCTCATAAAACTGGTATCATGCAGTATTTGTCCTTCTGTGACTGGTTTATTTCACTTAGCATAATGTCCTCAGGGGTTAGCCATTTTGTCACATATGGCAGGATTGCCTTCCTTTTTAAGGCTAGATGATGTTCCATTGTATGTCTATACTACATTTTCTTTATCCATTCATCTGTTGATGGAAATTTGGATTGCTTCCACATTATTGCTATTATAAATAACACTGCAATGAATATGGGAGTATAAATATCTTTTCAAAATCCTTATTATAACTCTTCTGGATTAATGCCCAGAAGTGGGACTGCTGGATCATATTTTTAATTTTTTTGAGGAACCTCTATATTGTTTTCCATAGTGACTGTACCATTTTACATTTGCAAAAATAGTATACAAGAAAAAAAAATATACTAGAGTTCCAATTTCTCCACATTCTCATCAACACTGTTACCTTTTGCTTTTTTGACAATAACTATCCTAACAAATGTGAGATGATGTCTCATTATAATTTTAACTTGCATTTCCCTGATGATTAGTGATGTTTGGTATGTTTTCATATATGTGCTGGCCATTTGTAAAAATACATATATACATATATATATATATTTTTAGAAATATCTATTTAAGTCCTTTGTCTGTGTGTGTGTGTATGTGTGTGTGTGTGTGTATGCATGCGCTATTGAGTTGAAGAAATTTCTTTAGATATTAACCCTTTGTATGGTTAATATACTAAGTAATATGCCATATATACCCTATTTATGGTTTGCAAATGTTTTCTCCCATTCCTTAAGTTGTCTTTTTACTTAGTTAATTGTTTCCTTTGCTGTAGAGAAGTTTTTAGTTTGATGTAATCCCAATTACCTATCTTTGTTTTTATTTCCTGTTTTTGATGTTAGATCTAATAAATCATTATCAAGACCAATGTCATGAAGTTTTTCCCATTTGTTTCTCTAGAAATTTCACAATTTCAGGTATTATGTTTAAGTCTTTAATCCACTTTGAGTTGATTTTTGTGTGCCAGTTAAGATAAAGATTCAATTAAATCTTTTGCATGTGAATATTCAGTTTTCCTAACACCATTTTTTGAAGAGGTTGGTCTTTCTCCATTGTGTATTATTGTCATCTTTGTCAAAAATTAAGTCTTTCCATATGATGTTAAACAAAGGCTCGGATCTCTAAAACATTTTCCATTAGTTTTATGGCTTATGATATAATAGATTTTATTGATAATGCCTAGTGGTATAAAATAGAGATTAAAATATTGGTAAGCACAGCATCTACAGCTCTAACAATCTACTACCACCAGTGGGTAATTTATGACATTTTCTGATCTAGTTAATCCTTCTGCCTTTTTTCCCCTCAGATAATGAAGATAAGACTCACTAATGCTTATAAATTGTGCTTTGGGATATTCAGATAAAAGATGTTATTAGATGTATAGAATATCTTACAGATATAGTCTAATTAACCATCACTTCACTCCTTGAGTAAAGTGTCTCTGATTATTTTTTTGTAAATTTGTAATCTAGAAATGATGAGGTTAAGTGATGTGCTGAAAGTAATATGGTAAATTAGGCACAGTGTTAGAAATACAGCCTAATGATTGTAAAACTTACTGGTATAAATCCGAATTTTATACTTTATAAAAAATTCCTTGACTGTTTTAGTTAGATTTTTCTGACTAGTTTGGGTTGAAAAGAATGCCACTATAATGTATTAAACAAGAGTATTTTAAGACATTTTTTCTTTTAAAGTTCTTATATTTGATATTTACTGCTTTTATAGTTGTGCCAAATCTGTAAAAATTCTACAGACAGAATGAGATAGTATTCCAGGAATAGAGTTAAAATGAAAATGCTTGTGGGGCACCTAGACATCTCAGTTGGAAGACTATTCAACTCTTGATCTAGGGGTCATGAGTTCAAACCCCATGTTGGGTGTAGAGATTACATAAATGAATAAATAAATAAAATGAAAATGCTCTAGGTGCTAATTTGAATAGTGAGTTTAACATCTAACTTTGATTCCTTTAGTGAAAGACATCACGGATTTTATAAATTTTGAATTTAAACATTTGTTCTTCACCCTTTTTATCTGTTGAACTATTAAACTATTCTGTACATGTTTTGGTATGTCTCTTATATGATATATTAGTTTTCTATTGCTGCTGTAACAAATTACCACAAATTTACTGGCTTAAAACAACACAGATTTTTCATCTTACAGCTCTGGAGTTCAGGAGTCCAAAATGGGTTTCACTGGACTAAAAGCAAAGTGTCGAGAGGGCCGTGCTCCCTCTGGAGTTTCTGGGGGGGAATCTGTTTTCTTACCTTTTCCAGCTTCTAGAGGCTGCCCACATTTCTTGGCTTATTGTCTACTCCTATATTCAAGTCCAACAATGGCCAGTTTAATCTTTTCCATATTGCTATCTTTCTGGTTATCCCCCTTTCATTTTCCTCTCATTACCTATAGTAATCCTTATGATTACATAGCAACCCCCACCCAAATAATCTGCATAATTTCCCCATCTCAAGGCCAAGTGATTAGCAACTTTAATTCTATCTAATACTTTCATACTTCTTGGCCATGTAAGGGAACATATTCCCAAATTTGGGGCCTAGAACATAGACATCTTTGGAGGGCCATTATTCTGCCCACCACAGATACAAAAAAATAAAGACCCTCAAATGAGTAGTAGGTATAGGAAACTGTTGTCATGACTAACCTTATTAATCTCAAAAGTTCTAACTTCTTTTTAGCATGCCTAAATATCATTTTAATCACTTAGAAAATATTTATTGAATATCAAATCTTTTGTATCTTAAATATTTTTTATCATTAAAGAAGATGAAAATATTTCTGGCTGCAAATTATCTAAAAATATGCAACAAATTAAATCATGTAATTATATGTGACTGGTAACAATATCACATAGTCAACACATATGCATAGAATCTCCATGGTTATAAGAATAAAATTTTAGGGGTGCCTGGGTGGCTCAGTGGGTTAAGCCTCTGCCTTCGGCTCAGGTCATGATCTCAGGGTCCTGGAATCCTGGAATCGAGCCCCGCGTCAGGCTCTCTACTCATCAGGGAGCCTACTTCCTCCTCTCTCTCTGCCTGCCTCTCTGCCTGCTTGTGATCTCTCTGTAAAATAAATAAATAAAATCTTTAAAAAAAAAAAGAATAAAATTTTAATCCAGGAGAAAAGTGTTTGGGAATTTTAAAACAGAAAACACAGCCTTATAATAATGGTGAATAGCTCCTTACTTATAAGATTGTGTTTGAAAGTGATCATGCATACTTTACACACCTTGAGGACTTTGTTCCTTTTTTTCTAATCAATAAAAATCTTCACTGAAGCTAGGGAGAAATTTTGTTATAGGCAATTAGCATCCCAGAATTATTTTAAATTGTAAGTATTACATACCATATGATCATCAAAAAGTATTGATTGAAATAAATACATTCCCAAAGAAGTTTGACAAATTCCCCTTTTAAAAGTGTGAGTTTAGGGGCACCTGAGTGGCTCAGTGGGTTAAGCCGCTGCCTTCAGCTCAGGTCATGATCTCAGGGTCCTGGGATCGAGCCCCACATCGGGCTCTCTGTTCAGCATGGAGCCTGCTTCCCCCTCTCTCTCTGCCTGCCTCTCTGCCTACTTGTGATCTCTGTTTGTCAAATAAATAAATAAAATATTAAAAAAAAAAAAAGTGTGAGTTTAGGCATCCTGGCCTGGCTCAGTCCATAGAGCATGTGACTCTTGATCTGAGGGGTGTGAGTTCAAGTCCCATACTGGGTGTAGAGCTTATTTTTAAAAATAAATAAATAAAATAAAATAACACATGTTAAGCTGTAAAGCATTTGACATTAAAAAAAAATGTGGGTTCTTTCCAAACTTCCTCATTGTTTGTTGAGGACACCACTCTTCTTCTAGTCACTCAACATCATCATGCACACTTCTGTTTCCTTTATCCAGGTATCAAATTGTTACTGCTTTTTTGAAATGATGTTGTCACAGTTACCATCTACAAACTCTAATCAATCTATACCAAGATTACTATAAAAACATATCTAATGGATTAGTCTACATTGACTTTTTTATTTGAAGGTTAAGGGGAAAAATCAAATTAAGTTGATTGAATATTTTACCATGTCCTAGGCAGCATTTCAAATGCATTAAAATGTAAAACTCATTTAGTTCTCATCTTGGGCCTATGAGTTAAGTATTGTTTTAACCTCGTTTCACAGATGAGAAAACCAAGACATAAGGAAGTTAAATAATTTGCCCAAATTTGGGCAAATATAAGTAGTAAAACCAAAATTCAAAATCAGATAGTCTGGGCTGAGTGTTTCCACCAACCTGCTCACTATGCTGTCTGGAAATTTCTATGAGAAGCAAGTAAACTCTGTGTCTCGGGAGGTTAGTGTTCATACTAATTCTAATATGTTCTCACTCCAACAGATTCCACAGGGAACTGGAGGGCATATTTAATAGAGACAAGGACCCATTGGTTGAGAGGGTCTCCATTATCAAAGCAGGAAAGAGGAAGAACAAGTCTTACCACCATTAGACACAAGCTGGCAGAGTCCTGTTTCCTTAGTCCTGCCTCATCATCCTTCTTCCAGCCTAGCCAGATAATGCTGCCAGGTGCTCTCATAGCACCTCTTACATCATGTTTCTCTCCTACCCAGTAATCTAAACTGACTTTGTAATGCTTACAGGAGCAAGTCCAAACTACTCATCTGGCACTAAAGATTCTTATTATTTGCCTTCATTGTATTTATCTAATCTTCCATTTCTTCCAAAACACAGATTTTGTAATTCCAAAACCTGAGTCATCCTTGACTCCTCTTTTTCTCTTATACCTTATAGCCAATCTATCAGCAAATTCCACTGAATCTAACTTAAAAACATATCCCAAATCCAGTCATTTTTCAACACCCTCACTGCCACCACCCTAGACCATGAAACTATCATATCTTATTTGGACCATTGGCATAGCTGTCTAACTGGTCCCGCTGCTTCTGCCCTTACATTTCTACAGAATCTTCTGAAGACTGCAGTGGAAAGTTTGTTTTAAATTACTCCTCTGTTAGAATCTCTCTGGTATCTCCCTATGTCAACTGTATAAAAATCTAAAGGCCTTATCAGAGACTGCAAGGCCTTGCATAATCTGGCCCCAGCAATCTTTTTGACTTGGCCTTTTTCCGCTCTTGGGCTTGATCATTTTGTACTAGTCACATTAGTAAACAGTACTGTTAGTAAATTTGTATTTAGGAGCAATTTTTGAAAATATAGTATAACTCCCTTATACTAGTATTAAGATAAAATAAAATGGAAACCTTGGGTTTTTATATAAAAATACTGGTTGAATTCTGGGGGTAAAAACAATCACCGTTATAGCTGAAGATGTAGTTTTTAAGGAAATATGGTTTTTTATACACTTCTGTATTTGAAAAAAAATGGATTAAGGTCATCCTTAAATTATCATCAAATTTTGAAAAAGAATATTTTAGCTAGATATAATGGATTAAGAAATAATATAACACAAGAGATATTAATAAATTGACATTTTCTGAAGGGAGAGAAACTTATAAAAAGAAAAACCTTACCTTAACATATTTTTAAAAAGATTTTATTTATTTGAGAAAGAGAGAGAGAGCATGAGTGGGAGAAGGGATTGGGGAGGGGTAGAAGCAGACCCCCCACCAAGCAGGGAGTCTGATGAGGCGCTTGATCCCCTGACGCCAAGATCATGACCTGAGGCAAAGGCAGATGCTTAACTGACTGAGCTACCCAGGCACTCCAACCTTGAATTATCTTTTAACATGATTACCCACTTTGATTTTTGGTAATACCTAAGTATTACAAAATAATACAAAGTGAACCTTAGACGTAGCCTCTTCTTTTCCCTTTCTTAAATAAAACCACTATTAAAACTAATCAAAGCTGATTTAGCTTTATCTTCTATTAAAATACACATTTCAGAAAAGTCCCCATAGTTCTTTTTGAACATTTAAAAAATAAATTCCATTTTAATGCTAAATAAGCTAGTATAAAACCAAATAAATAAATGTCATTCTATAAACTTTTCTTACTTAAATTGGCCTGCTTTTTGCAACTGAACAATGGATCCAATATTGAAATCTACAAAACGAAACTGCAAAAGTATTAAATGACATAATGGAGTAACTCTTCTTTTTTAATTGTGGTAAAATATACAAAATACAAATTTTACCATTTTAATCATTTTAAGTGTATAAGTCAGTGGAGTTAAGAGCATTCACATAGTTGTGGAACCAATGCCACTAGCCATTTTCAGAACTTTTTAATTTTTTTTTTTAAGAGAAAGTAAGAGAATCCCAAGCAGGCTTCACACCCAGTGCATGAGCCTGACATGGAGCTTGATCTCAAAACTCTGAGATCATGACCTCAGCTGAAATCAAGAGTTGGATGCTCAGCAGAAGTGAACTTGCTAAATTACATGGTAATTCTCTGCTTAATTTTTTGAGGAACTAACATACTGTTTTCTATAGCAGTTGTACCATTTTACATTCCCATGTGCAAATGCACAGTGGTTCCAGTTATTCCATATCATCTCCAACACTTACTGTCTTCTGTTTTTTTTTAATAGTCATCTTAAGTGGTGTGTGGAAAATTCTTTCTTATCCAGTGTTATTGAGAAATAATTGGCATATATCACTATATAAGTTTAAGGTGTACAATATTATGGTTTGATTTACATATATTGTGAAATGATTACCATAGTAGATTCAGCTAGCATCCATCTTTTCATAAAGGTACAGTAAAACAAAACAAAACAAAAATGTATTCTTGCTTTGAAAACTCAAAATTAACTCTCTTAATGCTATGAATCATACAGCAGTGTCACTTGTAGGCATTATGTTGTACATTACATCTCTACTACTTATTTATCTTATAACTAGAAGTTAATGCCTTTTGGACACCTTCTTCCAACTCCCCCTGTCCTCCATCTCTATCTCTATCTCTAGTAACCACAAGTCTGATCTCTTTTTCTATCAATTTGTTCATCCTTCTTATTCTTTTTTTAGATTCCACATCTAAATGAGACCATAAAAAATTTGACTTTCTCTGTCTCACTTATTTCACTCAATGCTTACTTCATTCAATGTCCTTAAGGTCCAGCCATGTTGTTGCAAATGGTAGGATTTCCTCATTGTTTAGTGGTTAAATAATATTCAATTGTGTGTGTGTATATATATACAACTTCTATTATGCATTATGCAACTTCTATTAAACAACTTAGATTGTTTCCTTGTCTTGGCTATTGTAGGTAATGCTACTATGGACATGGGGGTGCAAATATCTTTTTGAATTAGTGTTTTCATTTCCTTTGGATATATTCCCAGAAGTTGAATTGCTGGATCATATGGGAGTTCTATTTTTATTCTTTTGAGGACCCTTCATACTGTTTTCCATAGTGGCTGTAGCAGTTTGTAATCCCACCAGCAGTGTACAGGGTTCTCTTTTTCCACATCCATGCCAGCATGTGTTATCTCCTATCTTTTTGTTTATGGCCATTCTAACAGGTGTGGGGTAATATCTCATTGTGGTTTCAGGATAATTCTTTTTTAATCTCAGAAGATGTTTCCAAATATAACACCAAAAAAGCCATGAAATAACATATTGATGAATTTCATTAATTGAAAATAAAATTTAAGTAATGACTACATGGCCAAAATTTTCATAAGAAAAATCATTATAAAGACAAACTAAAAAAATTGTAACTTTTAGACAAAGAGTTAATTCCCCAGTTTACAAAATAAATAAATAAAAATCAACTCCTTCAAACAATTAAGTAAATAATCATCAGCTAATTGAAAAGTGGACAAAGTTAGGAATAAAAAGTTAACAGAACAGAAAATTCAAATAGGTCTTAAATATATGAAAAGATAGTATGTGTGTAAGTTGACCTAGTTCAAGGTGGGCTAATGATATTATATACATTAGGCTAATATATAGATTCAATGATAAGACTCAATTAATAAATTTCATAGGAGTCTCTGGGAAACAGAGCAACACAATCTACTTAGGACTAGGACAAAAGAAAAAAAATAGTTCTTAACTTGAAACTCAGCTAAAAAAATTAATTTCTTCAGAAGCAAGGTAAGAGACAACCAACAAACATAAGGTATTAAAATAACAGCCAGATTATTGAATTCAATGAGGTCAAACTAGTTCCAGTATAGTCGTTAATTACAGAACAGGAAGACTATAGGGAAACTTTTCTACCAAACATCTATTTCTAGAAAAAATCTTGAACCTTTTTCATATTAACAATATTAAATTATTGGAGGAAGAACTACAAAAATTTCATTCAAAACTCTCTTCATCAGAGGTTGAAATACCTAATCCCATCATTCATATACATGAAGATCTCTAGAAGTCTTTGATCACATTAAAATGTGGCTTTAGGGAGTCTTTGACTGTCTAAGTGTAATTCTAAGAGGCCTCATTAACTTTGAGAATAATTTCACCTTGAGCAAAACTTCTTGGTGAGGAAAATCTATTTAAATTTCATAAACATTTGAAATGGGAAGAGGTATGTGTTTAATTGTCATGTTCCACACCAGGAGATCAGAATGATCAAAAACATTCACATAGCAGCACTTCTAATCTCACCCATGAAGCCATTATTAAATGGGTAATTAATATTCTTCTAAATGTACACAGAAAAGCAAAGTTAATGAACTCAAAAAATTATTTTCTACAATAGATATTAACTTTTTCCACCTCCCATTAATAAACTTAATTTACTACTTCATTATATCCTGAATGCCTTCTGTGTGCCAAGTACTATTCATCACAAATGTGGTGAAATCCCTGCACTTGAAAAGGCTACATGGTAATAGGAAGAGATCATAAAAATCATAAAACAACAAGAAAAAATTCATATAAGTATAAATTTGTAGAGAAAAATAAAGAAGGGTAAAAGGACTAGTAAATGACTGGGGATGGCTCTCTTATGTAGAGTGGTTGGGAAAGACCTCACAAATGAAGTCATCCTTAGGAAGCCATGTGAATATTTGAGGGCAGCATATTCTGGCCAGAAGGAGTGGTGAGTGCAAAGGTACTGTGGTGAGACTCTGTTGTGGGATATATGAGTAAAACCAAGGAGGACAATGAGTACATAAAAGAGTGAGTATGGGGGTGGGGAGGGGGGTAGTTAATGGCAATGAAAGCAGAGAGGTACTCAGAGGAAAATTTTGTATGACCTTTTAGGCTATTGTGAGAACATAGGCTGTTACTCTGAGCATGAAGAGATGCCATTAGAGAGTCTTATAATGAAGAATGAAATGATCAGGTATATTTTTAAAATTTCACTGACTGCTCTGTGAGAATAGCCCTGATGGGCAAGAGTAGGGAGATGGGCTAAGAAGCTTTTCCAGTAATTAAGGTGATAGTCTCTTTCCAGTCATATAGTGATGAGGTATCTAGATATTTGTTGTTGCCTAAAATAGCTATAAGCTCTGAAGAATACAGTATAGGAAAGTGTGGCAGAAAGTGCTAGATGCCTCTCAATATTTATTTTCCCTTTATTCTTTGGTAATAGTTCATTAGCTCAACACACTGACAGGAGGATTCACATACTCCCCCTCATCTCTAATGGTAGGCATGGCCAAGTGAAAAAGTTCTGGCAAATAATAAGTGAAATTTTATGTGAAGGCTCCTTAGCAGTGGGAGTAGCCTCTTTTTTGTGCTTTCCTCCCTCCTGGCTCCTCAGAGTACAGACAGGTGCCCAGGCTGGAGCAGACATCTTAGATTTGGGGGCAATTTTCTTAATTGTAGAACAGAGTAATAGAGGTCCCTGATGACTGTGGAACCTCTGGAAGTTTCTATCTTGTTCATAACACTACTTGTGTACTCCCATTAAATATAGCAGAATCTAAGCTTAACGATCATAGGAGCAAAAGTAAATGCATGTTAACAAATGTGGAATCTTCTACAATAGTCCAAGTAAGAAATGACCAGAAGTGAAGAGGCAGTGGAATAATAATAAGTGACGAGATTCAAGACACATTTCAAAGAACAATCCAATTTTTGTTGGTGGATTGAATGCAGATTATATTGTAAAAGGAGCAATCATCATGCATCCATATTTTTAGCTGAAATGAAAAGAAATGGAGTTACTGTTTACTGATTCGGGGAAGATTACAAGTAGGGCAGAATTTTGTTTTGTTTTATTTTTGAAGTCTTAAAATAAGCAAGACTTTATTTTGGATATGTTAGTTTTAGGATGCTATTATATTTCCAAATTGAAATATGATAGGGGCATCTGATAAATAATTCCACAGTTCAAGGGAGAACGCTGGGCTAGAGATAAAATTATGGACTCATCAGAAATCACTAGGGAATAAGTATAAAGAAATGATCAAAGGAATATCTGTATATATAAATTCAAAAGATGAAGATGAATTAGCAAAGAAAAATCAGACAGAAGAGCCAGTGAGGTGTCTTAAAGGCCAAAAGGCATGGGGTAAAGGATTGTGTTCCAAGAATAGAGTGACCAAGCGTGACAAATGCTGTTGATAGTTGGAGTTAAATGTAAACCAGGAATTGACCATTGGAACTGGCAACATGAATGACATGGACACGAATGATTTTGTCAAGGGCTGTTTTTATTAAGTTGATAGGTAGATGGGGGTTTAGGGGGTGGTTCATTGGGATGGATTCTAGAAAGAAGACAGACATTAGAGACTCCTGTACAGACAACTCTTTTTTTTTTTAAAAAAAGATTTTGTTTATTTATTTGACAGACAGAGATCACAAGTAGTCAGAGAGACAGGCAGAGAGAGAGGAGGAAGCAGGCCCTATGCAGAGCAAAGAGCCCGATGCAGGGCTCGATCCCAGGACCCTGGGATCATGACCTGAGCCGAAGGCAGAAGCTTTAACCCATTGAGCCACCCAGGTGCCCATAGACAGCTCTTTTTAGAACCTTTGTTGTAAAGAGAAACAGAAGGATGAGGAAGTAACTTTTAAATTTTTTTCATTATCTTTTAGATGGGAAATACTATATGTGTTTGTATGTTCACAGAAAAGATTTGGTAGAAAGAATCAGTAGAAAGAATGAAGCAGGAGAGGGTTCTGCCTTTGAGAGGGTGCCAGGAGTTGGAAATCAAGTGTACATGTAGTAGAATTGGCCTTTCTCAGGAGTAAAAAAATAGTTCATCCAAAGTTCAGAGCAGGATTTTATTTTCAAGTTTTTATATTTGGTTGCTGGAATGTTGGGATATTTTCTTCTGATTTCTTCAGTTTTCTCAGTAAAATAAGAGACAAAGTCATTAGCCAAGAGTGGAAAGGTGAAGATATTTGAGATTCAGGGACAGAAGAGAAGTTAGGAAATAGGAAGTACAATGTGGAGTGAATTAAACAAGAGTAACAGAGGGTAAGGGGGGTGGAGTTATTCTAAGTGTTTCTGGGAATCATAAATGTAGACTGGGACCAGTCAGCATGGTGATGATATTTTCTCCAGCTGTTGTCTCTCCTTGGGTGTAGGTGTAGATGGAGGGTTATAGGCACTCAGGATCAGTGCCTGGGATAATACAACAGAGGGAAAGAGGGAAAAGGAGTTAAGAGTATGTATAAGGAATGACTGTAATGATGGACTGTGAAATCTAAGCCAAGGAGGAGAAATGTGAGGGATGAGGAGGCAAAACAAAAACAAAAACAAAAACAAAAGGAAAGGTGTTTGGAGTTGAGGAACTGAAGATCTATGAGAGTTAGAGGCTTAGATATCAGAGGTGTAGTAACAAACAGAAGAATGTAGACGAAGGTCAGAGTGTATAATGTTTGACACCAGTATTATGGAGGGGGCACCACTGAGGGTAATGGTAAAGTCCAAGTTATGACCATGAAAATGTTACTTGAGGTAAATTGAAGGCTAAAATTGTGGGAGAAGAGATTAAAAGCCTAAGTCACCAGCATGTATTAGAAAGATGATCTCTGTGGATCCTTATTCACCAAGAATTAGACACCAAACCAGGTTCTAGAATCTTCAAGGAAGTAGAGAGGGTGATTAAGAAATTTGTAGATGGCAGAGATGGAAGCAACAGAAAAAGAGGACAGGTAGCCAAACAACTCCTGTACTCCTCAAGCTAAACTGTCTGAAATATACGAATATGCTGAAACTGTGAGATAATCTTGTGTTTGATATAGTAATGATTCATTTTATCTGTTTTTATCAAGTGTTCACAGTGCACTATGCACCACAAAAAGAAAGGCAACTAAGGTTGTCACAGTTTGTGATATTAAGGAAATCATTCTAATAGGGGAGATTAATATGAAAATACTATGAAAATACACAGTAAGACAGTGAAAATACTACCCAGCAGTCTGTGGAACATTAACAGGATTTTGTGATCATGGTGAATTGCTGAAATGAAAGCCTTCTGGATCATACACAAGTCATCCCTGGATGCAGTTCAAATTTGGATCTACTTTACATTGATTTTCTCAAAAATATCTAGTGAGTACTACATAAAAGCACGCAAAGTGTGGTAGAAGATACAATGACATATTAGATTCAAATTCTGTCTTTATATTGAATTATTTTATGATGAGTCATGTCATAGTTAAGGCTTCCCATGGTTAACTTTTTTCCAGATAATTTTATTTAGGCAGTCACGTGACTTCTGTTCAGCAAGGGCAAAATTGTCTTTTCATGTTATATCAAATTGTCTGAGTCATGTAAGCATTTGTTTAAAATTTAAAACCAGAACTTCAGCTAAGAAAAATTTCAGGGGAAAACAAAATTGGATACTGAAGACAGAATGCACTAAGTGCTATCTTTCTGAACAGATTCCCAAGATTTTTACTGAGAACTTAAAAGAGTGGGATATCATTTTGTTTTGTCTTATTTGGGGGGATTTTTTCAGCTCAAATAATAGTATCTGTCAAAGTGAGTCATAATGCTACCTGAGGACTGATATTTACTTCTTAGTGATTATCATACCAAGCCAGTGAATAACAAAAACAAAGAAAGAACCTGTTCTCTTCCTGCGATAATTCCTTACATTTTCTGTTGGAAGTCAATATCATAGTTTATTTAAAGGAATTCAATAGTTATTGATTCTTTAATTTTTAATAATAACTTTCTTGAATAGTTTTTCAATTAAACATATAACAATATATGTTAACATTCATTTCATCATTAAATTGGGGATAATAACATCTATCTCATGAGGTTATAGTGAAGAATAAATGTTACATGTGAACTTATGAAAAATGCTCAATGAATTTTAGTTAGCATTATAATTATCATTTCCATCAAAATTATTAAAACTCCACAACCATTTTATTTTGAAACATCTAGTTGCAAGTAAAGAGAACCCATCCAGGAATAGGGCAAGAACACAATGAAGCTGAGTGGAATTTGCAGAGATCAAAGAGTGACTTAAGGGTGGGCCTGGCATTGAGCATCAGAAGACAATAGGATTAGGCCCAGGAGAGCCATCAAAATTCTCCCTCCATCTTGGTAGCATTTCATCTCTGCATAATGGCTTTCCTGCTTTTCTCTGAAAAAGGAGTTTACGTGTTACATGTGAACTCAGAGGCATTGTCATAGCCTCTGAGTTCACATGTTGTAGTTCAAATCGCATGCTGGGACTAACTACCTAGCTCTCAAAGCCATTTCTCTCCAAAAATAGGAGAGAAAGTGAGATCAGTCCAACTGGATTCACTAATCTCCTCCTGACTCTGTTAGGATCAAAGAGATGGTATAATTTAAGGATTATTGTTAGCACTGCCAAAAAATACCTACCATGTCCTGCTCTTGATTTCTTAGCACATATATATCTTTCTTTCCATCTATCCAAAAGATATTCTATCCACGCTTCAAATGCTTGAAGCATAATAACAAACACCCTCAACTCTGTAACTGGAGGAAACCTGAAGTAAAATCTGTTACTGAATCCATAGACATGTCCAGGGCATGTGTCAGGACTTTTTAGGAGAGAAACAACTCAGATTAACTTAAAACTAAAATAGAAATTTATTAAATCATTTAATTGGGAAGTGCAAAGATATTTTTAGATTCAGGATCAATTAGATTGCAAAGTTCAAACAACTTTCCAATATGTATATCTCTACCTCCACTGCTTTGTTCTGTATCTTATCCCTGCTTCAGAAGGACTTCATCCATGTGTCCAGGGGTGACAGGTCACTATTAGAATGGCGATTTGATGCTGCAGTTTTCTCTCCACTATCAAATATACAATACAGAGGAGGACTCTTGTGATTGATCTAATTTGGTCAGAGGCCCATCCTGGATCATTGTTCTATTTAAGAAAAATGGAGTTCTTTCTATGGCCAGGACTGCATTGTGTGTGTACTTCTGAAGCTGGATATATATATATGGGGGGTAGGGACACGCTGTATGAAAGCCCCACAGGACCTTGTGATTAGGGAAAGAACGGATCCACGAAGGTAGAAGTACTGATAAAATACTTCCCAGACCATTCATATATTCCAACTGTGGTTGTCCATCACTGGCATTATAACCACTTATTAAATGTCTTCACCTAACATGCTATAAACATCACCAAATATATACTCAGTCCCTCTCCAAAGAGAAACAAATCAATATCATCTTTAGATAGCACAGCCACTGGATTAGGCCCAGATGTGGGTCTCTGTAAAGTACTTAACCACCCTAACACTTACAATCCAGAATGCGGGTGGATGGGGGAAAAAATAACTCTAGTAAGCCTCCTATTTGTGAAAAAGGGGAGAAGAAATAATAGATAGCTGTCACTGAACCTTAGCATAAATTATATGCCATAGGAAGGGAGAGTAAAGAACCCCTCTTTGGCCATGGAGTGAATTGTACGTCTGGAGTAAATTCTGATCTGCCTTCCTTTGTTCTCACTGTTGCGAGGATTATGAGGGACCGTTTTCCTCAGTGGCCATGTCTGAAAGGAGCATATGGAAGCATTCCTTCAGTAGGACTGTAATTGCTTAATCCACCCACTGTCTGTAGACACGGTTATAATGACCTGAGTGTTGAATCAATGGTTGAGCAATAGAGTAGATCCCAGTTTTCCAGGCTTGAGGATTCTCTGAAAAATTACATTTTCTGAAATGCCCACTTTTCCACTTGTTCATTTATTTCTGAAATTTCCACAGGATGATAATTAGCAGTAGAAATCCTGGATAAGGGGTACCTGGGTGGTTCAGTCAGTCAAGCATCTGCGTTCAGCTCAGGTCATGATCCCAGGGTCCTGGGATGGAGCCCTGGCAATGGGCTCCCTGCTCAGAGGGGAGTCTCCTTCTCCCTCTCCCGCTGCCCCCTCTCCCGTGCTCAGGCTCTCTCTATAGCTTGCTCTCTCTCTTAAGTAAATAAATAGAACCTTAAAAAAATCCCAGATCAAGAGCATTGAATCTTCAACCCACAGGTTTTCTCCCAATAATTGTTACTATAATAAGTGCTGATCTCTCAAACTCACTGCTACAGGACTTCCACCTGGCCCAAGCTAATAGTAGGACGTGGGAGCCCATCTCTGCCCTGTTCTGCTTCATTCCAGAAGATAGTGCTTTACATTATTTACCTCCTAGAGAAAGAGTATTAACTGTCAGTTTAGATTCAAACATTAGGAGATGTTTGGAAGATGATCTATGACTTAAACCACTCTGAGGACCAATCATATTTTCTCACCTCACTGCTTTCATTGGTTCTAATTTTTGGGGGGAGGCAATAATGTGTTTTGTTTTATTATTAACAAGGCACTGGTTTTCTAACTCTTAGCTGTCTCAGATTCCTGTGTTGTGCTATATAAGCAAATCTAAATGTTGTTCTTCTCTTTGTGCTTGCAGATTTCTGACTTGGGAATCTAAGCTTGTCCCATTCTTGCCAGATCTCACTGGAGGCTGCTAAAAAAGGACAATATTTGCTAACATTTTCATATACTTGCTAGGTCCCCAAAGGTTCCACCTAAGGAAGGCAGGGAGCCTGAATTCTAGGATACATCAAAGACATATCAAATACTTCCAGCTTTCTGTGCAGAGACAGAGATCATTTCTGCTCACAATGACATGTGGTCTCAGACAATTTCACATTTCAGGATTTTATTACCCCCAGTATTCCTTTTCAAGATACCACCTTATATATGAGAATTCTTTGAGGTTCAAGTGTCAAAACACAACTCAGATTAAATCTGAAACAGAACTGTGTTGATGGTTTTATACTTGACTGTATCTAGGACTCAATCATCATGTAAAATTCCCCCCTCCTCCCCTTTCTGTTTATGGTTTATTTTTCCTTCACAAATTGGCTTACTTTCCTTCTCCAACATTCCTTCATGCAGCTAAGAAAGAAGGAAGCCAGTTCTCCAGGCTCCTTCACCTCGGCTTAACAATCTCAGCAGAAAGTTTCTAATTTTCTAATTGCATTGTGATGTATTGATATTGTTTTAAACTTTACAGCATAATCCAATATGTCACTTAAGGATGCAAACATATGTGAAGAAAACAAGTGTTAGGATGGAAATCAGAATGATAAACACCAAACTGGGGAGCGTGATTACTTCTGTGAGATCACAGGAAAATGAGTTGTGGTGGGGTATTTTAGGGACTTTAGCTGTATTGGTTTACATGAGTCTTTGTTACATTATTCCTTATACATTTTAGTATGTCCAAGATATTTTATAATTTAAAAAAGAAAATATTATTAATGTTGGGAGTTTGATTTCAGAGACAATCTCAGATTGGCCCTATCTAGGTGATTTGAGCAGCCTATTCCCTCATTTTTTTTTTTTTTCTTTTTTCCCCTGTAAAATGTGGAAGCCAAGTCATATGCTGACATGGTAGCTATGGATAGAATGAAGAGGTACTGAGGTTCTCAACCCATCAGATACAAATGGAATAGGGAAAATACGATTTTCCAAAAGAGGAGGTTATTTGTTAGACAAAAGCAATTCAGGGACTTTTTAATGGGTTTAGTGAACTCATTCCTTCTCTAGTTCATTTGAAATCTGTCCAGGTATGGATTCTTAGCACCTTATATACTATGACCCAAAAGTGTAACATTAACTATGGTCAACCTACCTGATCAACAATGATGGGAGGGAAAAAAAAAAAAAAAGATGAGTCTTCAATGTAGTAAATCTTAATCTTTTCCTTGTGCAGTGCCCTTCAGAACCACCCCTATGAGGACCATGAGGAAGGCTCTCCTGTGTGTGGGTGTGTGCGTAAGCACACACACATAGGTATGCAAACACCCTATACTTCCTGGCAGTGCTGGATTGGGATCTGAGGGTGACCCAGGTCGATAATACTCCCTACACTATTTGTGGGTCAAACTCTGTTCCTCAGAGTTTCATACTGCCCTGAAACTTCTTGGACTGTCTTTTGACTTCAATTTGGGGAACTGTATCTGTTTAAAAAGCATTTCCTCAAGACACTCTTTGTCAGGACGCTCTCCAAACCCTATTTCACCGTAAAGGCTCCCTGCCGGTGATCAAGAGCTGTCCTCAATGCTCAACCATCCCCATTATTCTCTGCTCATGGACCTCAGCCACAGACCACAGGTGGGTAACAATGGCATAAGCAAGAAGTCTTTCTTACCAGGGTCCCATCTGGTGCTTTTTCCTAATCACGTAGTGATAGACTGAGCTTTACAATGAAATGCAGACATCCTTACTATCAGGAACAAATGTTGGACAACTGCTTTAAAGACTTAAGAAAGGGAGAGGGTGGTCAGGTCTGATACATGTACACCTAATACTTCGATTCTGGAGTTTCTTAATCCATACTAGTACCTTGTAAATCTACCTACAGCAGTTCATGTGATTCACGATTTTTTTAAATTTATTTTTTATTTTTTTATTTTTTTGTCTAAACCTCTAGTGTTTTAAATAAGTAACCCAGGTTTTTGTTATATGTTTTCTGCTGAAGGCAGAACTGTAGCATATCTTGGACTAAAACTAAAAATTTCAAGGTGCAAACAACACACTCACACCCCTACATATTGGGTTTATTTGCTACTATTTCCCCTAATGTTCATCATCGGTGAGTACTCAGACTAAGTCTCAAGAGCCAACAGATAATAGCTCAATCAAATATTTCATTGTGGTAGGTATGGACTATCAGTTTCTTTCTCTGGGGTGAGAAAACCCTCCCTGCACCTGACCTTTTACTGACTTAGCCAGTTTCACATTCTCTGAAAGTCTATTATACTCAGCCTTTCACCTGATACTTAAATGAGTCGTTAGTTAAAATTTTTAGATCACAAGCTTCAGAAACCAGCTGTATTTACTAATATAGGAATGGAAAGTATGTTATGAGGATGGATGCCTACTCCCCTGAGTCCAAGTGCAGGATTGTATTCGAGCCCACAACAGAATCTGGATTTAGGAAGTGGAAAACAATTAGGACTCAGTGTTATCTTTTGTCTCTACTTTGCACTATACTTTTGCATGTCCCCATCCTCTTTGCAAACCAATTTTATTTGTTTTTTGTCTACATGGCTAAATATGGTTACTGCACAGACTGATTTGATAGTTCCAGACACATGCTCAAGTTGTTTCTAAATTCCAAGAGGAAATCAGATTGGCTTAATTTAAGACAAATACCTTCCCCTATTCCATAGATTGTGCAAGATGAAAACTTCATTTTGGGGAGTTGTTTTGAAACATCAGGTAATCTCTTTAGAACATGATCATCATAGATGAAGCATCAGAATGGAATTCTATCATATAGAGACTAAGACTGTGTTTCTGTTCTAATTCATCCTAGAGCTCACCTTGGCATTGATGTTTGTAGTTCATGGGGAATGTCTGCAGTAAGGATAACCTTAGTAATATTGGACTTTCGTATGATAATTGCAGGTTTTCCAAGCAATGCAACATCAATTTGAGGTATGTCACTATTATTATAATTACACCAGATCTGGGGATATGGAGACACAGGAATTTAAGATGACATGGGAATTTAAGATGCCATGTTAAAGAGTCATGACTCAGCCAAGATTTGAATGAAAATCAAGTGGCTCTAAAACTTGGGCTCAGTAAATTTAGGTAATGGTATTGGATTTCAATCTCTGGTCCATCTGAATTTCTGTTTTCTTCTTAACCATTTTTTTTTTTTCATTCCAGTTGCTCTAAAATCCTATATGCTTTTCACAATAGATTTTTTTAAAAATAAAAAACTATATTCTTCATGTAATAACAAATAACAATGTAATCTATGACAATAGTATTTTGTTTTATTTTATTTTCTTAAAGATTTTATTTATTTATTTGAGAGAGAGAAGCAGACTCCATGCTGAGCAGAAAGCCCAATGCCGGGCTCCATCACAGGACTGGAAGATCATGACCTGAGCCAAAGGCTGACTCTTAACTGACTGAGCCACCCAGGCACCACAACCATAGTATTTTATGTTTTGGCAATTTTTTTTTTCCTTTGGTTAAACATTCTCTGTCAATTCCTTTTTTCCAACTAGCAATCACAATAATGGTGGATTTTATTTTGCCAATGTATGTAAGCAGAATTGGAGCCTTAGGGAACATCTGCTTAAATGAAGTTTAGTGTATTTAAATTAAATTCTAGTTTAATCTCCACTAGGGAAATATACTTTTGGTTGTCAAATGGGGAGTGGTGAAAGCAGAAAAGGGCACTGTTCAAAAGTGTGTCTGCTTGTGTTTACACATGAATAACCTCACTCTAGTGCTTATAGCAATGATGAAGAGATTAATTTTTATATTGGAAGTTTGATATTGAAGAATTTGGAAATCAAATCCTTGAAGCTCACTATCTCTTCCACTTATCCTTTTCACCCCATACCAGTTTTCAATTCTCAGAAGGAAAGAGGAAATATGAGCTACAAGATTTGTTAAAAGATAAAATGGAGAGTATGCCAGCATTATTTGGAAGAGTTAAGGCCAAGTTGTACTGTTATAATACTTTATGAATTCATTTACTTCATTCATTTCTTATTCATTCTTCATATATTTGTTGAGCCCCTACTAAGCACTAGAGGTACAATGATGGACGGAAACAGATGGACACTTGTTCTCTGCAAACTAGAGGGAGTTCTCTGGGAATGAGAAGAATTGGGTTTTGCATAAATAAACCTAAAATTATAATTTTGATGGTTTTTAGGAAGAAAAAACACATGACATTTTGTAAACCTAGAATTCATCTGGTCTGAGAAGCCAGGAAGGCTTTCCTAAGAATGGAAACATTGTATTTAGCTCTGAAGGAGCAGTTCATAGATTTCTTAAAAATATTTTATTTATTTATTTGACAGAGATTACAAGTAGGCAGAGAGGCAGGCAGAGATAGAGGAGGAAGCAGGATCCCTGCTGAGCAGAGAGCCCTGATGCGGGGCTCAATCCCAGGGCCCTGGGATCAGACCTGAGCCGAAGGCAGAGGCTTTAACCCACTGAGCCACCCAGGCGCCCCTATAGATTTTTTTTTTTTTTTAAAACACAAGGATGATGCCACATTGTGAATAGTAGAAAAATATCATCAACATAGAATTCTAATGAATAGGGGAACGCCACATATATAATAGTTACCCTCACAAAAGGATATTATGCACCTATTAAAAATTAATTTAAAAAACATTAGAGCTTTACTTTTTGAAACAGAGGGATTTCCATGATACTACATAAGAAAGGTAACATGTATAGGGGCGCCTGGGTGGCTCAATAGGATGGGCATCTGCCTTCTACTCAGGTCATGATCCCAGTTGGGCTCCTTTCTCAAGTGGGGAGCTTGCTTCTCTCTCTGCCTGCCACTTCCCTGCTTGTACTCTCTCTCTCTGTTAAATAAATAAATAAAATTTAAAAGAAGAGAAAAGGAACATTTATTAAAACAAGCAAACAAAACAAACAGGAATAATTCTACAGAGTAGTTTCCTCAAGAGAAAAATAGGGGAAGCAGGGTGAAGGCAACTTTCCAACCTAAAGGAAAAGCATTTGCAAATGCCTTGATGAAGAAGAGAATCTGCAGAAACAGAAACAGATTAACTGAAAGAGGGATGATAGGGCTAGAGCTCAGAAATGATGGGGCTATAGGCAGGGGGATGTGAGAAGAGAAGGAGATGCCAGGTGAAGCAGAGAAGTAGACAAGCCAGACCATACAAGAATAACCCATGTGAAGGACTTTATACTTTTGAACTATTTATTCTTTCATCACTTAGCAGTGACCTGCCATCACTGTGCTGGTCCTACAGAGTCCTGACTATATATTAGAATCTAAGGCACTATGCCTGATACAAAAGGACTACTCAAGAAATCCTAGTTTTCAACTTTGCTTACCCCTCCTTTCAGTCCTGCTTCTCCCATAAAGGGTATAGTGTGGTTCTGTAGTTCTCAGCACTCAGACACAGTGGTCCTCTATGTTTCTGAACAAATGAGGTTAATAAGGTTAAAATCCCTTTATTATAGTAAAATAAAATGAAATTTCTTGATAAAATGACCTATGCACATATTTTTGAAACGTAATATCATGCCTAACTATAAGTATATGCAATTTACAAAGAATGCTATTTGTGTATAAATACTCAACACAAGTAGACCAGAAAACATGAAGTTGTCAGATGCTTGACCTATAGATGTTTAAGGAGGCTTATGAATTTTATTGGTAACTCTGATGTAGTTCTGTTAGTGTTGTAATTTAAAAGTAAGGAATTGGGATGTCCAGTCAGTTGAATGTCCAACTCTTAGTTCCTGCTTGAGGCATGATCTCAGGGTTGTGAGATCCAGCCCCACATTGGGTTCTGCAGGGACTCAGTGGGGAGTCTGCTTGAGATTCGCTCTCTCCATCTCCCTCTGCCCCTTCCCTGGTCTCTCTCTCTCTAAAAGAAAAAAATAAATAAACCTTAAAAAATAAAATAAAAAAAATAACGAATAATTCTTGACAGATGTCTACATTAAAAAAAAATGCTGTAATTGGATTCCTGGAATTTGGTGTATATTCAAACTGTGCAAAAACATTCCTCTGTTATGTGTAAAACAGAGAAATTCTAGACTTAGGTAATTGTTAATGGCCTTTTCACCTTCACTATATCTGGCAGAACTGCTGTTACTTGTACCAGATGGGGTAATTTTCCATTGTGAAGGACATATTATAGGATATATATCATTCTGGATCCTCACCCACTAAGTTCCTGTAGAGCCCTCAGTCATGATAGCATTTTCCACAAGTCCCCTATAAGTTGGTAGCCCTTGTACTGAGAATTACTCATCTGAATGGAAGATAAGACAAGACACCGAGAAGATTAAATCATACCTGAAGACTTCAACCACAGCCCAGGAGAAAAAACAAACAGGCAAACAAACAAACAAAAACAAACAAAACCCACACAGATACAAACAATAATGAGGGTGTTATAAAGTCACATATCTTTGGTAAAGAAGTAGAAAGGAGATTAAGGCTTATGCATTTTTAAGAAGTCCATGCAAGCCAAAGTTAGAATTAGACAATGAAGGAATAGAGATGAGTCTTGAAGGATGGCAATCCTATGGAGAGGCAGGAAGAAGCAAGAAAAGCATCACAGGCTGGATATCTACTGAGCAGAGATGTGCAAAGGCATGCAGTGTAAATAAACATGCTATGTCCAGGAGACAGTGATATAGAATAGCTCGCATCTGAAAACCAGATCTTCCAGAAAAGGCCTATGGAGTTGGCAGTTTATCCATTTTTCCTCTCCTCTCTCTCTCTTGCTGCCTCTTTCTTTTTTTCATTTAAATACAAAAGTATAATTTATATTGCAGACCTCAGCTGACCTCTGTGAAATCTGGTCCAGGTAATGATTGCCTCTGAGGGCACCTAGAGAGATCACGACTGATGTATTTCTACATAATTTATACAACATTGGATAGCAATGGATGTCTGTGATTGTGTTAATAATGTTGGTGATGAAGACTGTTACACATTGCTATGATAAAATACCTCAGAAGATGGCATTCACATTCATCCGTAACAATGACAAAGAGCTCACGACTCTTCAGGAGAAGTAATTTAAAAGATATTTAACTTGGACAATTTTCATATCTCTTAGCAAATATTGGCAACAAAAGACTAATAATGAATATTTAAGCCATTGAATAATTACAATAATCAGTACTTTATATCAAATATCTTCTATTAGCATCGCTTCATGTTCTGTCCATCCACTTAATTGCATGATTATTCATCTTACCAATAAATACTGGCAAGGGCTTAAAAATTATTTATGTGTGTTATGAAAAATATAAACGACCTTATATTTTCATATATTTGATCTGCTGAAAAGAAACAGAAGAGGAAATGTATTCATGAGAGGGTATGATCTAATGAGTTTAGCTATTTAAAAAGAAAGGACCATGGTTTTCTCCTGTTTCGTCATTTTATTTCTCTAGCTCATTCTCTGCAATAATATTAAAATTATCTAATCTTTTAGATACTTACAGATTAAAAAAAACTTCACAGTACTACATAATAATTTAGAAAATGAAGGAATCACAAAGTATAATTATTTTTCATTCCTTCTAAAGGAATTTTATGATGGAAAATAAAATAATTATTAATCTATGTATCTATCTAATTTTATTTAATATATTTGTTTCTACACCTCTTCTTCACAAATGCTCTAACATCTTTGCGGACTTTTTTTTTTTTTAAAGATTTTATTTATTTATTTGACTTACAGAGATCACAAGTAGGCAGAGAGGCAGGCAGAGAGAGAGGAGGAAGCAGGCTCCCTGCTGAGCAGAGAGCCTGATGTGGGGCTCTATCCCAGGACCCTGAGATCATGACCTGAGCCAAAGGCAGAGGCTTTAACCCACTGAGCCACCCAGGTGCCCCATCTTTGCAGACTTTAAATTGTGTTTAAGTTGTTCCATCTTGACACACATATAAACATACACACAAGCACACACAGACAAGTCAAGAATTCAGATAAACATGGATGATTCCTAGCTGTATCTACTATGCTTTATTCATCTTTCCATCCTCTGCCCAGTTCCTGGCACAACTCCTTTCCTACAGAAAACTCTAAATACCTATGTGTTGAACCAGTGACACTTACATAATATTTTATGGAACAATTTAAATGTGGCAGATATATGAAATAATTATGAAGCTCATTTCAATAATTTTCACAGTAGTCTTAACATGAAATGTCTTAAGATTATTAAACTAATGTTCTGATTCAGCCAGTAGTAGGTTTTGCCAACACTATGAGTAGTTTTGCTTCTTAACTTCCTTCAGCATACTTGGGGAAAAACGTTTTAGATAAACACGTCTAGTTTTTTATTGTTACATGTGACATTCTTTCTCTATCAATGGGTTTATCTGCCTGGAAGCTATTGTCTTAAACTGCATTAAAATATGTATATTTTAGAGCTCTTAAAGGGACACAAACTTAGTCTACTAATAATGACTTCTGTCATTATTCAGTTCAAATTCCTACAGTTCTGTGAAGTTCCATCAGCATCCCTTAATGATTTAAGCAGTTAATCATTTCTTCTTCTTACCTTTTAAAGACCTGTGTGCTTTCCATTTCTAGTTCCTCATACTGGCTTGTACTATTAGCTTCCTTTCCTTGTTCATGTGCCCTCTGTCTTCACCTGTATTATATGTGCTGCCGAAGCGAGCAGTGTCTTCACCTGAGTTATAGGCTTCTTTTTTTTTTTAAAGATTTTATTTATTTATTAGTTAGAGAGAGAGCAAGCACAGGCATACAGAGAGGCAGGCAGAGGCAGAGGGAGAAGCAGGCTCCCTGCCGAGCAAGGAGCCTGATGTGGGACGCTGGGATCATGACCTGAGCCGAAGGCAGCTGCTCAACCAACTGAGCCACGCAGGCATCCTGAGTTATAGGCTTCTTAAGGGGTCACATCAGTTTTACATATTTTCCCATCCCACTGAGGACAGAAGGCCTTTAGCATAACACTTTTTTTTTTTTTTAAGATTTTATTTGTTTATTTGACAGAGGGCAAGTAGGCAGAGAGGCAGGCACAGGGAAAGGGAGGGAAGCAGGCTCCCTGCTGAGCAGAGAGCCTGAAACTGCCTTGATCCCAGGACTCTGGGATCATGACTCAAGCCAAAGGCAGAGGCTTTAACCACCTGAGCCACCTGGGCGCCCCTTGCATAGCACCTTTAATGGATTCTCTCTCTCTACCTACATTTTCCTCTCTTTCATTTGCTTTTAATAATTAACACTCTAGTAAATATCCTTCTTTGAAATTTCACTTGAGTTATGTATAAATGAATATCTTAACAAAATCAGACTTTCTATGGGTGGGCCCATTTTAACTTGTTTAGTTTAAACATTCTTGCTATTTTTAAGTAAGTGTATATTTATGAGTGCAGTCTGAAATGTTCGTAAGAAACATCCAGAATTATTTTTGAACATTGTAAAAGCAGATGAGTAAATGAGGTATCACACATAATATGAATTGAGTGAGTCAGATGTCAAAATGAAGACCTGGATTGCAAAAATATTAATTCTCCATATACTGGTGAAGAAAAGAAACTGTAAATCACAGACACCACAATCTGGGAAGCCTACCTTTGCTCTCTCTTGGAACTTGCTTTTACTGACATAGTCCTTTGCTCTGTTTCAGTATCTAGAATATGTAAATCTCATCCTCCTGTCTAAATCTACTCATCAGTCAAGACCTAACTGAAATCCCTATGGCTTAACATTTTCCCCAAGCATTTTATTCAGGGCGAAATATCCATAAAAGACATTTTTAAGGTCAATTCCATTTATGATGATTTACATATCATGCCAAAAGCTTAATATTACCCTAAGTTTCCCTATTTCTCGTAGTAGGCTGCATTTTTAACGTTTGCTGCAAGTGGCTGTATTTTGAAGACTATATGATTATACAATTATTAGAAACATTGCTAAGAGATTTATTGAGATGTAGACACGTTTTTCAAATAAATTTTATTAATTGCTGTAATTACTTTATGTTAAAATAAAATGATAATGCCGCTATTTCCCCTTTTAGTTTGTTACACAGTATCCCACCTAGAATGAACTGCTTTTACAGTTTCCTACTGTAAACAGTATCTTTCACCTCAAGTCAGCAACAGGGACATCCAAAGTCGATACCAAATCTTTGATGATATTTAGAATTTCTCTTTCACATAAAAAAGTACGCGGACAAGCACTGTCTCCACCCCCCGCTCTTTCCCAGGCCTGGAAACACTCAGGCTCTTGGGTAGGAGTCTGCATTGCTGGCTCTGAGTGGAATTACCTCCTGCAGGCTGAATCCCCCCACTCTCCCGAGGGTGGTACGACCCCCTCCCCCACGCCCCGGCTCTAACCCTGAGGCCCCTTCGCCCCCCGCCCCACGCATTCCAGAGCCCCGGAAGGACGCCGGTGAGGGCACAGCCCGGCTCCTCCGAGGTCCACCCCCTTCCCAGGTGTGCGCTGTGGTCCTCCTGGGTTTCTGCTCGCCCTGGCCCAGGTGTGGAGACTTGTAATCGCCCCGGAGCCTCGAGGGCGGACGGGGAAGGAAGGCTTTATACTTTGCTGGTAGAGGGCTGGGTTGGGAGAGGGTTGGGTTTCTGAGTTCAGACAGGTAGCGAGCGCTTTCTGGCTGCGCGGAGTTTGGTGTGGCACCACTTCGGACTTGTTGCAACTCGTCCCCACACCCGCCCTCACTGGGCTCGGCACCCAGGCCCGGGGAGGCGCGGTCGAGGCAGAAGTCAGCTTCCCTCCGCCGACCTGACGCTCTGCAGGTAACTCCCCTCCCCTTTCCCTCCGCCTCGCGGCTTCCTGGGCGGCCAACATTCGGTGGCCGGCGCGGCGGCGCGCGGCTCGGGGGCGCTCTTGGCGGTAAGTGGGGCTCCGGGCTGCCCTCCCCGGCCTCGGTGGGCGGGAGACTGGCGGGCGCGCGAGCGGGGTGTGGTGGGGCCCCGAGGCTGCACCACCTTGGGTCGGCCCGGCGGCCGGGGGCGAGGGATGGGGATCACCCCTGGGGAGCCGGCGCGGGGTCGGCAATTCGCCAGGGTGCAGAGGTCGGGTTCCTCTGTCTGGTCAACTTTCTTTCATTGTCGCGTGGCTGAGAGCGCGTAGGGAAGTTTGAAAAGTTAGGTCTCGCTAGGGGTGGGTTCGGGTTCCCCCAGGAAAGGGCGCCGCCCAGCCTGGACTTGGGATTTGTTTTCTCTGTCCCCTAGGAGTCTGTGGCGCGCCCCGGTGGAGGGAGCGGTGGAAAGGGTCTGGGAAGAGCCTTGTGGGGGGAAATAAATGTTGGGGGGAGTGTGGTCAGGCGGGGGGTGGGGCCCGAGTAGCGAAGTGGGGGGGTGGGGGTGGGCAGCGAGCCTGCAGAAGGGCAAATATGTTCTTTAGATTTTGAGTGGGGAGTGCAACTGGGAAAGGAAGACAAATTTATTTTTAACAAAATCTCTTCTCCTGTTTGTATCCAACGGGCTTTGGGCTTGTGTCCACAGATGAGTTGAAACCTGTGCTTTCAAAACTCCAGTTGTTTGTGTCTTTGGTTCGCTGGCTTGGTGATTCTGGTACTTTCCAGATTTTTGAGAACCACTGCTCTAAAGGGACAGTGCGCCTAGAGGAAAGGTACTTGGAGACTTTAGGCCTATTCTTTGTAACATGCTGGGAGACAAATTACCTCTAGAAGGTATGTGAGGAGGCAGATAATGTCCGTGTGTTAGTTGCATTCATGACTATGTAAAGAGACAATAGTGCTTTATAGGGAGGAGGCTGTGGCAACATAAGATACCGTCCTGACTGCATGCAGTGATGAGATTCTAGGTTGTAGGGTTTCTGACCCAGAAGTGGAGAACTCCGAGAAGGCCAGAACACAAAGAAAAAGCCAAGCTGGCCGCAGACAGTCTAGGGTGTAGACCAAGATGGCCCAGCAACTCATTTCCAGATACCCACTTGCTACATGTTTTGCCCGTTTACTGGCAGGTACCTCCCCTCTTTCCCTTTCTCATCCCCAACCAGCACAAGAGCCCCAGGGAAATTCATGACTGAGGCAGAATCAGTCCTGACAAGAAATAGGACAAGAGAGCAGTGATGAAAGAGCCTTAGAAGAGAAAGCTGGTTTTTGTTTGTTTGTTTGTGGGGCTGGTTTTTCAAAATAACTAAAGAATGAGAAGGGTGTGAAACAGCATGGAGTGGGGGGTGGGGGCCCATCTTTGTTTTGTTTCTTTGGATGATGGTGGTTCCCAAGATGATGGCAGTCCCCACACCTTCCAGTTGCAAATTCCACCCCCTGGCTTTTGGGTTTAGGGCACACGTGGTTGTACACACCTATTAAAGAGTGCTGGCTTCACCTTGCAGAGCCTGCCTGAGGGGCTGGGTGGATCCTGCTTTTAAAGCTTGCACATTCTAGACCACAGATGCTCAGAACTTATTGTGGGAAGCTTTACCTATTGAACAGTTGCTGAAAGGGATTGCATAGATGGAGACTAACCACACCTCTGGTGCTGACTCAGTGATGTCTTTTGTGACTACTCTCTGGAGATTATTGCTGTAACTGTAACTGACTAACCTTTTTTAGGATGGGTTAATTAATTTTATAATTCTTTTTATTTTATCTTCTCCTGCTACCATATCCCCTTAGAGTTTATGGTGGAGGTTCATACATTGAGTATTTTCTTGACTATGACTTATCCTGCAGTCACTCATCTACCTGTGTAAATACATTATACAATAATGAGTTTCTAAGATGTAACATTATAGTTTAAGTCTTGAGAATCTTGTGGATGAAAGTGTGATCCCAGTAAAGCAGGCCTCTTCTGTAGCATTATCTGGTTGGTGGAGAGCTTTTGAAAAGGCCCCACTTAGCTTAATTTAACTAATTATTTGTAAAATTACAAGCTGTCCTTGTTTAGCTAGTTGGGTAAGTTTGCCTATCTGTCCTTCTGTAACTTGTAAAATATGAGTGTTCCAAGGATGTTTCACAATTCAGAGTCTGTTAAACACAATTTTACTGCTAATTTTGAAATATATTTTTGTTTAATTATTTCTAATCTGGAAGTTGAATGTATTTTAGAGTTTTGTTGGTGAGTTTCTCATTTAAAAGTTAGAATATAGCCTCCCCACCACCCCAAAAATGGTGTTCTGACTGATGACTATAGATTTTAAGATACTGTGGATTAAAGTTTACGCACATAGCGCCTAAGCTCCACCAAAAATTAAATCCATCAACACTTCTCTGAGAAAATGTGCTGGAGCCTTCAGCTGGAGCTTCCTTCTTACTGAGGCAGGCTGGTGGGCATTAGCATTGTTTTGTGGTGTCTATCCAAGCCCCCAAGGGTGAAGTAGGGTTCAGGGGGTGGGGGGGGCTTGTACTGCTGATCCCTGGAAACTGAGTACTGTGGGCTGCTGACACAGGAACTGGGGAACTCCAGACGAAAGAGCTCATGTGAAGGTGAAATGGAGGTGAAATTGGTGGGAGCCAATGAAGTTGGCTCCAGAATTGGGAAGGAGGGTTTATTAAGGAGTCAGGAGGCTAACATATACAGGAGGTCGGGATGGGGCCTCAGGAGACAGATGTTTTCAGCAGCTATGGTGCTGTGAGGAAGATGAGACTGGGTTGGAGAGATGATCCAAGCACAAGGATTATTCACCCATTGGGCACATCTGTGTTGGGAAGTGTTTGAATCATGTGATCATGGCTGATAGGAGGAACCTTTTCCTCTAGGGACATCTAATTACTCCTCAGTTTGTAATTTTCTTTTATTTTTCATAGTCCTTAGGAGTTAGGCCAGATGTGCCCTAAAGGCACATGACTTCTATCTTTTGGGCTTTGTAGCAAGTAGTTTGCAGACTGCACCCACCTCTGGGGAAGGTAAGGTAGTGATGGTCAGCCCCTTGAGAACTGGCATGGGTCAGGTGTAATCTCCATGATGCTGGCAGTGGCCGATTTTGAAGAGTTTACACAGAAGTTACACAGTATTGATATCTAAAAGTTATGACTTTTTGCTCTTACACTCTATCCATTCATTAAACATGCATGTGTTGACTGTTCTGTGCTGAGCAATGTGTTCCACTCTGGATAGGAAGATAGCAAGCAAGATACTGTTTCTGGATCTCAGGGAGCTTACAGTTAGGGACCTAATAACATTTCTAAGTGCAAACAGAAATTAATGAATCTGGTCCACTTACTTAATATTTCCTTCATATTCTCTGGAAGTCCCAGCAGATGTTGTATATGTCTGTTAATCATTTGTGAAATTGAACATTAGCAGACCTGACTCAGTGGGGATTTTGGACAAAGTACCTAACCTCTGTTGGCCTCTCTGGTTTTTCAGTGGTGTGTCCCATCCTTCTCTGAGATTCTCTATGATCACTTTGTATGGAGAGTTCGATAAAATAATGTTAACTGATGTCTCCCTGTAGTATCACTGGGCAGTTCATTATTTTCACTTGTTTTGTCAAAGTTTCATTTCAGAGGGTTTTAGTTCTCTATTGATCGTCAAGTTGTCTCTCTGATTGTATAGACATTACCAATTGGGGAAGAAAAGGCAGTTTCCAGAGCACTAAAAAGTGGCATCTTCCATCTCAGTGGCTGCGGTTAGAGTCACCCAGTGGAGTGTTTGTCCAGGCTGTCCTTTTTTCCACACGCGAGCAGCGATGGCTTTCATTCTTAACAGTACATTGCTCCAACTACTTAGTCTCCTCTGACTCATTCAGCAGCTGTTTCCTGATGTTTTAAAAGAATTGTCTTTTTCTTGAATAAATGTGATTTCTGATTATTTGTTAGAGAAGGACAAAATCAAGCCAAGTTGTTCTTCGAGTAAGGAACTAGTGACCACGTCCTCCAGTGATTCCCTGCTTGCTACAGGTTCATGCCTTCCTTTCCTTCATCTCTTCATTCTGTCATCTCTTATTGTCCCTCTAATCTTTTGTAGTATCTTATGGTTTCTGGCTTCTTTGTTCGTTCTCTGTGCTTCTCTTCCTTTTTTTTCCTTCTCGCCCATTTCCTGCTTCTGTTTATTTGGCTATTTCTCCATCTGTTCACCTATTTGCCTTTATTTCAGTCTGTCATCTCTCAATATCAGTACAGTTTTCTATTTTGGTACATTTTCGGTTTCTAAAAATCTATACAATTCAAATAATATGAAAATCAAATAACATATATTGCAGAGGTAATTTTGTTCTGTAAGAGTTAAGATATAAATAAAATTGCCAGTTACACTTTAAATATTAGATACACTATTCAACAATACACTTCTGACATTTTAAAAAATGTTCTTTATGGCGTCTGAGTGGCACAGGTTTAAGCGTCTGCCTTCGGCTCATGTCATGGTCCCGGAGTCCTGGGATGGAGCCCTATGTTGGTCCCCCTGCTCAGTGGGGAGCCTGCTTCTCTCTCTCTCTCCCTCTGCTGCTCCCCCTGCTTGTGCTCTCGCTCGCTCTCTTTCTCTCACTCTCCATCTCTCTATGTCAAATAAATAAATCTTTTACAAAACATGTTCTTTACCTTCAACAATAGAACATGTACAGTGATCATCTGATTAAAACTCAAGATTTGCCTTCTTTGGCATGTTCAATAATTTCTATCTTTACCTCTATTATACTCACCTTATTAGATAAACATTTTATTAACATCAAGACTTTCATTTTTCCATTTTCCTAAAACTTACAAAATAGATTGACGTTTCAAGAAGATATTCAAATAAGGGTGCAAATAAAATAGTAAAAAAGAAGGATAATGGTGTTATTCAAACTGGATATTGACATGCCCACAGCCTCTGTGCAGTAAGTTGAAATATTTGTTAATCGATGGATTGAAAACTGGGTTCATCACAGGAAAAGTACTTTTTTTTTTAAGGAAAGGTACCTTTTAGCTTCAATATCTAATGTAGAAAAGTTCAAAGGTCAAAAAAACTAAATAGGGGACTACTAATACATATAATTGAAACTTTGTTTTAAAAAAAATCTCGGTAAGAAAATGACACTAAAGAAAATTAAAATCTCTCTAAGACCATTGGACCCAAAATACAGTTATGCAAAAGTTGGGACAGGAGCCTATGAACATCGTAATTAAGTGTGTGTTCACGTATTATACATAGAATAAATGACTTGATAAAATCATGAATTACTTGAGTTAAAGAAACTAATTATTATGTTTAATTTTCATATCTTAGCATAGTGGTATCCTTATTTGGGGTATCGTCTCCCTTCTCTGTCACAGTTATACTGGTGTGGGCCTTACCCACAAATGGGAGTGAAACGGAAGAGCTGCCAGGTTTCTGGCCCAGGTCTGGTTTAGGGAGCCGTGACTAGAACTTTAGAAGCCTGAGCCTTCACTTAAGTCATTACAGTTTCCCAGGGTAGGACCACTGTCACAGGAATGTAGCACAGGAATGAGGGCACAGTGTTCACGCATGATCCACAAGACCTAGAAATCCATCTTTGCAAACCAACAGCATTTTACACATTTAAAAAAATGTATTTATATCTTTTTGGTTAACTTCTGTGTGTGCAAGTGTTCTATAACCAAGTGAGAGGAGCCAATGAAGAAAACAATACGAGGTCTAAACTAGGACAGGCTAGTTTTCCAATCAGATTTTTTGGGGGAATTTCTGAGGGAAAATAAAAAAGAAGCACTTCATTTCATCTGTGATAGAGCTATCTAAGCAGGCTTAATTAAAAGTGACTCCTGAGAGAAATAGACATTGGAATTGCTTTACATGTTCTGTTTACTTACATGTCTCTTTATACAAATCAAATTATACAAATTAAAATCTTTCCAGGCTAGGTATATTATTAATACTTAATATTTTTTGGCATGTTAACTAAATAAACTTGTGTCCCCTTGCATAGTTTCTAGAATATTTGTTTTAAACCTCTATTTTAATTTTTTTAAAAGATTTTTGTTTATTTTAGAGAGAGAGCTTGCACACAAGCAGGAGTGAGGGGAGGAACAGAGGGAAAGGGTCAGGTAGAATTGGAGCACCCTGAGATCATGATCTGAGCTGAAATCAAGAGTCGGATGCTTAACTGAGCCACCCAGATGCCCCACTCCTCTACTTTTTAATAGTCCCAAGATTTTTTATTGCCACTAAATATTTACAACACTGACTTTTGATTGGTGTTCCCAAGGTGCTTAAGGAAAACACATTTTCTTCAGACCTTTTATTTTGTAAACTTTCACTTTTTCATAGATGAAGCACACTGTTTTTGTTACCAGTATTTGGAAAGCCACTTTCATAGTTCATCTGGAGCACGTATTTATGATGTTTTCCTACAACACCTGTTCGGTAGATGTCAGTGTGTGTCCAGATTGGCTTTCTGTTGTCTTAAGTAGACTCAGAAGCTGGGACAAGAGGGCATATGAGACACATTCAGCGTTTTGTTCAGTGGGGCCCTTGTGCTCTCATCTAAATATATCAAGTCCTTGTTTTATATTCTACAGAGGTTTAGAAGCTGAGGCTGAAAGATCCTGAACCCACTTCCTGTGGTAATCAGGGAATCATGGATAGGTGTTATGACTTGGGGAGGGTTGGTTAGTCAAACAAGTAAGGAAATAGGGAGATCCCTAGTTATTTCCCCTTTGTGATGACAAGTGAGGAAGAGTGGAACATAGATTCCAGCATACTTAAGATGTAAGACTATAGGCCTTATCTAAGACAGCAGTGATACTCAAGGAATACCCGATATGACAGTGCACAGATAAATTAGAATAAGCAGCTTGGTGGCCTTTGATCACCTTCCATTTTAGTGAGGAGGACACAGCCAATGGCAAGTAAATATCTTGATTATTTTTACATAATTATAAGTGCTAGAAGTTAAATAAAACCAGGAATAGAATTAAGCATAGCAGAGAGAGTAGGTTCTTGACCTCCCTAAGGAGGTGCCACATGAGTAAGATAGGAATGAAAAGAAAGATAATTCCAGGCTGTTGGAATGACTAGTGCAAAGATCCTGAAACGGGAATTAACTCGGCCTGCTCAGTGTAAAGAAAGTAAATCAGAGAAGGTGTTCAGAAACCAGGCCGATAGATGAGTCTGGAGCCGAGGGGAGCAGTCACATCTGAAGATGTACGAATCATCCGCAGATATAGAGTATTTCCTGTTGTAAGACTGGATGACGTTATCCTGGGAAGAAGACAGAGAAGAGTGAAGGTACAGCTGAGTCAAGTTCCCAAGTCCAAGCCCAGACAGCAGAAAAATAAGTAGCTTTGATGACATTTGAAGGAAATTCTTAGCCTTTTGACCTACAACCCAGTATCCCAAGCGATGATTTTCAGATACCATTGGCAGTAACAGTAGTCTGTCTTCAAAATCATTTCTCCTAGGACTGTAGGACTCTCAAGGGGAAAGGGGATTAAAAAAAAAAAAAAAAGATGCTGATCTTGTTGCAAGTTTGCCTACCTTTAGGGTAGAGAGATCTCCATACTTCTTGAAACTAGAGTCTGTCTGGATTTGCGTCTGGATGACGTGGTAGATAAACTTAAGCTTCACACTGCTCAGTTTTACCACATTGGAAAGTATAGACTTTGAAACTTCTCAGTACTGCTCTGGAATATATAGTTTACTCTAATTTCACCTTAATGGCATACTAGGTATCTATAATTATAATCTATTTAAGCACCCAGTGAATCCTTTCTTCCTGGTGAAATAAATTCATATAATGACAGAACTGATATCAAAAACAGAGGAAAACTAAGTCCTAGTTTGCAGTTAATTTGTATCACTGTGTTAAAAAACAAGACTTAGAACTTGATTTCATGAAGATTAATTTAAATATACAGACATGATTTTCAGACTGATTTGAACATAATTAAACATTTCAAAATACAGTTCTTAGGGAGAATTCCCAAAGGACACTTGATAACATTTCTATCCTTCTCACAAACTGCACATTTGAAATTAGTATTTATGTTTATTTTTGATAGATATCTATGGGTTTATCTAATTACTTTTGCTGTGCTCAGTGGTTTTGTAATTAGTCTTTTAAAAGCCCTTTTCAATGGGTAATAGTTTGTATTATCAAAAAACTAACCTCCATTTAATAGAAACAGCTATGTGCTTCAGTCTTAAAAAGTTCTGCATAGATATTACCATTTAAAAAAATTTATGCTGTAGGATTTTTGGGGCCTATCATATTTAATCAGCGCTCTCCTATTACGCTGAGTTATTAAAGCAGTATATTATTAGCTTGTTATGTAACAATTATGTACTAAGCATTAATAATTGTCCTAAACAAAGATAATCTCCACCATCACAGAGTTTATAGTGAAGAAGGTAGGGAATAATGCATTTAAATAGTGCATGGAAAGTGATAATATGTGCAGAAATTGCTATGGGCGCTCCTTGCAATGCCTCTATTTCTAGCCCCGGGGAGTTAGGGAAGGCACTGCACCATCAGTGAACTACTTACTCAGACCTCATTAAGTGTGTGCAGTTATTTTTATTTTACTTTTTCCTTCTTGGTCCCTGAATCCATATAGCTTTAGTTTCTCATATTCTGCACTTGTTCATGTGTTACTCTGTTAGAATTATTAAACTCTTTTATATGCAGCGTTTTGAATTACCTATGACTGTTAACTTAGTACATGAATGGAAGAAGAGGGTATTCGAAAGTAAAAAAATAACTACTGGAATAATTCTCTTAAAAATTCCTTTTTTCCCAAAGCAAAATAACACATGCATATTGGTAAACATGTGGTAAACACAGAAAAGTGTAAAGTAGTTTTAAGAAATCACCCATAAAACCACCTCTCCAAGGCAGCCACTTTCATTTTTATGTATATGTTTTTACTTTTGTTTTTGGATGAATTTTCTTTAATTATAATTCTGTTATATAGCTTGGTAGCCTGCTTGCTATCCATAGAGCATCATAATGTAAGCATTTTTGCATGCTGTCAAAACTACTGGAGGCAGCTTTTGGCTTCTTTGCTTTTTGTTTGTTTTGCATTCGAGAATGAGTGGGTAGAATATTCTTTATGTAACCTCAAAGAAATGAAGCTGAGGGGCTGAGTCTGAGTGGCTTATTTGACTGGTTGAGTGTCTGACTCTTAATTTCAGCTCAGGTCATGGTCTTAGAGTGGTGAGATCCGTGAAGCCTGCTTAAGGTTCTCTCTCCCTTTCCCTCTGCACCCCGCCTTTAGCTATGTCTGCTTGTGTCCGTGCTCTCTCTCTCTCTCTCTCTTTAAAAAAAAAAAAAACAAAACTGACCATAGGGGAAGGGAGGGAAAACTAAAGGGGGCGGGAAGCAGAGGAACCATGAGACTGTGGACTCTGGGAGACAAACTTAGTGTTTGAGAAGGGAGGGGCATGGGATGGGGTAATCTGGTGGTGGGTACTAAGGAAGGCCCGTATTGTGTGGAGCACTGGGTGTTACATGTAAACAATGAATCATTGAACACTACATCAAAAACTGATGATGTACTATATAGTGGCTAACTGAACATAAAAAAAAATGAAGCTGAATTGTGAAGGCTGACTTAGGAGAAACTGAGGATATGAGGCAGTTCCTTGTCACACGATAAACACTTTTTTTAACACCTCCCTCCTTCCAGACAATGTTAGCAAGTTTCTGGGCATCATAGATCTTTTCAGCAGGCAAAATGAATATCATATTAGAATTTTGGCAAGGGTGCCCTGGAGCCCAGCTTGTTGCACATTATAAGATTCTTTCAAAAATATGCCCTCTGCTTGATTACATACAGAAAGAGGATACTCATTAAGAAAGTAAGAGAAAAATAGAGCCATATTATTATCACTATCATTATTTTTAAAGATTTTACTTATTTATTTGACAGAGACAGAGAGAGGGAACAAAAGCAGGGGGAGTGGGAGAGGGAGAAGCAGGCTTCCTGCTGAGCAGGGAGCCCAATGCAGGGCTCAATTCCAGAACCCTGGGATTGTGACCTGAGCTGAAGGTAGACGCTTAACGACTGAGCCCCCAGGTGCCCCAACCATATTATTAAGTAAAATTATCTTCTATATTACTATAACCAGGGTGTGGGGGTGCAAGAGTGCCTGTCTCCGGGGTCCCAAACAGACTAGGTTTGGCCACTCGCTGCTAACAAAATCCAAAGGCAGAGAACAGTAGTGGTGGGGAAACGAAAAAGGAGTTTATTTCAGTGAGGCCACCACCAGAGAGACAGTGGATTAGCTCCTCAAAGACTGTTTCCAAAGTGCTGAAAATACCTCCAGGTTTATATAAGGAAAATGTGGGACAAAGGTCAGTGGGTACCTGCAGGTGGGTAGGAAAGGTCAGGCCCATAATTGTCTTGGGGTCAATCATGAGGGGTATCACTGGCTCAGGGCAGTCCTCATTGCTTGAGGGGTAAATTCAGTCACCATCACGGGATGCTTTGCCTGAAGGGTCTTTTGCTTGAGTTAAAAGATAAGCTGGGAAGAAGAATTTAATCAATTAGAAGGTACACACTGAGGTCAAAATGGAAGTATTTGAAGTCATCTTTCATTACTACCTATTTTAGCAGTCTTTATGGCTGATACAGAGTTGAGGGCTTTTATCTCATGTAGTCCCTTTGCAGTCAGTACTGTTATTTTACCCATTTTCCTAGTGAGGGACATGCAGCTTAGAGCCCTGAAATTTTGTGACCAAAATCTGAACACCAGTATGTGGCAGAGCAAAAGGCATAACTTGAGCCATCACACCCTCTCTGTGTCCCTGAGCTAACCAGTGATTTGTCACTCAAACCTACTTTCCCCCTTCTTGCAGTTAAAAGACTGCTCTTCTGGGGCACCTGGGTGGCTCAGTGGGTTAAGCCTCTGCCTTCGGCTCAGGTCGTGATCTCAGGGTCCTGGGATCAAGCCCTGCATCAGGCTCTCTGCTCAGCAGGGAGCCTGCTTCCCCCTCTCTCTCTGCCTGCCTCTCTGCCTACTTGTGATCTTTCTCTGTCAAATAAAAATCTTAAAAAAAAAAAAAAAAAGACTGCTCTTCTGTGTCTCTGTTAGTGTTCTCTTTGTTTTAAACCCTCTAATTTTTCAGCTCTTTTTTCAAACTCTGCTCAATCCTATACTTGTATGGTTAATTTTAAAATATTTATTTATTTACTTGAGAGAGAATGAGAACGAGCACAGGCAGGTTCGAAGAGCAGAGGGAGAGGGAGAAGCAGGCTCCCCGCTGAGCAGAGAGCCCGATGTGGGGCTCAATCCCAGGATCCCAGGACCCTAGGATCATGACCTGAGCCGGAGGCAAACTCTTAACCATCTGAGCCACCCGGGTATTCCTGTATGTTTAATTTTTAATATAAATTAAAAATTTTACATTTATTGTATTGGATTTAATCTCATTCATGTTGATATATTATTTCACCAGTTTAAGATCATGTTGCATAATAATTCTGACACCTAAAGCATATGCTCTTTATTTCTGCCAACTGTATCAATGTGTTTCTATTGATCCATCCAGATGATTGTTACGTATATTGATCAGGATCAGGACAAGATGAAACAGTTTACAGCACAAGATCCAACCCCATTAGGATGCCCTTATCTCATTCTTTGGAGTTTCTGGAATGCTTGTGTCATAGAATGCAATTCAGGAGTAGTTTAGGTGTTGGTAAAACAGTAATTTGTTAATTCCACTTGCATTTGAAGCCATGCATAGAGTAGTTCTCTAAAGTTTGACTATTGAGTATATGCTCTCCAAGAAAAGGATTTATTTATTTTTTCACCCCTATGAATTTCTCTACAGGAATTACTCCATGATTCCAAATGACAGTGAATGAGTATGTTTTAATATTGTTAATATATATTGGAGGCCTTTGTATTCTTATGTCTAGATTATAATTTAAACTGAGGATGGAAAATATATAGAGTAACAGGCAATACAAACCCTGGAATTAAGTACTTTGATAATATGAAATCAGTAATGTCATACCTTTGCCCAATTAAAAGAAATGAAAGGATTAATAAATGTTTAGATATTGAGCTAATGGAATTTTTATTTGGGATTTATAAAGTGACTTGGAGGCATTTAGTTTCCTTTTCATGACTTGGATGAGATGGGTGATTCTATCTGTGATCTACAAATGGAGATATTTGCTTTTAGAACCTTGTGACTGTGTATGCTATGTGTTCATGTATTCCTGGGCCTGCTGAAAATCAGACCCTGTGGAAGATTATATTTGTACTGTTGGGCTGTCTTGTTTTAAGTATTATTATAAAGCTAGCTGAGAATTTTTTTTAAAGTTTGGATGCCAAAATTTGATACCAAATTGCACTTGGCAGCTTGACAACTATAGTAACATTTTTAATGTAATAATATCTTTAGTGTTTTAATTGCCATCTTAAATTTTTGGCAATCAAATTCAAAGTCAAACACAATCTTGGTAGTTAAAAATTCAAGGAAAAAAGAGATACATAATTTTCAACAGTTGTGGACCATGGATTAAATATGACCTCATCCTAACCTGATTACATCTGCAAAGAAGACCCTGTTTCCAAATAAGATCACATTCACAGGTACTGAGGGCTTGTACTTGAACATACCTTGTTAGAAGACATTATTTAACCCATAAGAGCGTTTAGAACTTGAATAAGAACAGCCTAAGACAGAGGCTGGAAAAGGTACCTCAGAGATACCAGCAGCTGTGATCTTTTTTGTGTTTCTTTCAGAATCTTGACCTTGGGTCATCTGCTTGTACATTAGTAATCATGACCTGAGACTGTTTGCCATTTAAGGAAGTTGTAATTTCTCTTTGGAGCATTTTTTTCCATTGACCTGTTCTTTCAGAAGTCTTTTCAATGAAGTTTCTCAGATCAGAAACCATAAACAAGTATGTCATTTACATATTTTGTTTTATAATGAAACTGCCAAAATGTTTTCCAGAGTAGCCCATGAGTTGAAATCTAATGTTTAATACCTTTGGAATTTATACTTCCCACAAATGACACCAAAGATTCAATATCGAATAAATTTGTAATACTTTTGAGGCATCGATTTGAATCCCATATTTTATAAGTCTATTTTCTTGGAATGAGTCACTTTACAGGCAGATGACACCAGTGGTAGGTTTAGCTTTTATATCATAGTGAAATTTTATTTTTCTCTACTCATTAACTCTGTTATGTATGCTTATGTACTTTCTAGGAGTTTTTAATGGTTATTAATAAAATAATACACCTTTACATGTTTAAAGGCATACCCAATTAATTTTGTCCTCAAATTAAGCCCTTCAAATGATCAGGGATTGAACTCCTGAGAGTGCTATATTAAATCAGTAACTAAATACAGGTGCTGGTTTATTGCAATACCCATTTATGCAAGTGCCATTACCTTACTGGTCTCCCTTAAAATTTGTTTGTAAGTGGTTCTTTCACATTTATCCCTTGTAAACAGCTCTTGTGATAAATGCGTATCTCTAGACAGTGGTTAGAGGGTGTAGCTTCTCTAGCAGGACAATGTCAAGCATGTTTATTTTTTGTCTTAGCTCTTTTACATAATATCTCAACTTCCATGTTCATAGCTGTTGCATTTTTTTCCATGACATGATTTTCTGCATTGTATCTGACATTGCCATTTGATGAGTCCTGTGGTGTTTTACTTTTTTTCATCTTCAGTTGTTTTTTTCCCCCTCATAATTAATTGTGTGTCTTTGTCTTCATGACTTTATTTTACGTTCATGGTCCTTTTTGATGTCTGTGGTTTCGCAGTTTACGCATAGCTCGAGTGAATTTTTTTATAGTTGCAGTGTATCTATTTACCTAGATAAAGCTTGGGAATCAATACAGGTTTTTAAAGCACTCCATGCATTTTAGCTTCTACGTAGATAGTAGGTATTTAGCTTCACATGTTACAGGAGTTCAAAAGTTACATTTTAAAAATTAGGAAATAACTGCTAAGAAAATTCAAGATTTTTGTGAACAACCAGTAATTAACTACTCTTAAGCAATTACAAATAATAGATGTGATTTTCATGGGATCACTAGATGCTGTCCCTACATGAACCGGAATTATCAAATGAACACCCCACTTCAGTAAACCTTAGGGAACTATACTATAATCCAATGGATTGATTCTGTGAAGTAAATAAAAACCTTATTTCTTTGTTAAAAATGAGTCCAGTGTAGGTGCAAAAAAGAACTTTAATGTACATTGAAAAGGTCATTAATTAGTAGTATGACACCATGCATATTAAGTGAACAATTTGATGAAAATTTCTCAGCCATGGCACCATAGACATTTTGGGTCAGATAATTTCTTAATGCAGGTGGCTGTCCTGTGTATGGAAGTAGGTTTAACAACATCCCTGGCTTCTACCCAGTACATGCCAGTAGCATAAACATATTTTATTTTCTTGTATCAATTTAATCATTAGGCTCTGTACTTTAGGACTTTGATGGTAAAAATTTTGAGCCTAGGGATGGGGACAGGATTGTCTCCATTTAAAAGTGGATCCTTTTATCTACCTTGCTGGTTAGCTCTGCCTTAGTATGTGTGCTGAACCTTTTCTGCTCTCCCCACCCTTTCAACAAAACTTGTGGCCCTGTTTTTCCCATTTCTTGACAACTTCTCTGTATGATTAGTGACTGGTTACATCTTTTGAGCTGAGGAGTTAATACTGGATAATGGCTTTGTGAGTTACCCTTTCAAATCAGGTTTGAGTTTCCATAGTCTTGAGTCTAAAAAAGCTGGGTTAGGTGGAAAATTTTAAATTAGGGCAGGGCCCTCTACGAAGATGTTTTTGGTCAAATTAGCACTTTAGTGCTTGTAGCACATCATGGAGCTGAATTTTGTTTGAATCTATACAACGGAGAGCATGACTTCAAAAGATTGGAAAGTCCCTTATTTGATCAAGATAAAGTCTGGTGCGGTATCTTACACAGTGAAGGATTGAATGAATGACAGTTTGTGGGCATTGTGAGGGTTGGGCTATGAGCTTCCTTAGGCAGATTTGAATTCCTAAGAGAAATCCCTGAATTATCTTGGCTGTGATAAATGTCTTTATCAGCTAAATGCTGTCAGACCATGGAATCTCAGGAGTTCTTCCTTTGAATCAGCTCTTGAATATTCTTGTCACTACTTGACTGGGTGTTTGAACGCTGAAAGATTTAGCTACTTGTCTCCCCTCCATCCCCCTGATACTGCCAGACTAATTGTTTTAAAGACTGGTTTTGTTGACTCACAAAAATCTCCTGTATCCCTCCACACCTGGCTCCATTGTGTCTGTTCAGATTTGTCCCTGTTTGTTCCTAGTGAAAGGAGCTTGCTTTCCAGCAGTTTTGTTGTTTTTGTTTTTAACTAATTCATGAATATATCGAGCTCATACCTGTTCTGTGCTTTTGCTATGGTTGTCACTCTTGGGTGGGGTTAAAATATTCCTTCTTGCTGCCTGATCGTATTCTTACTTATCACCCTAGGTTCGGCTGAAGCCTATGTCCGGCACAGGGATATACATAAATAGTTTATTCTGTATTGATTTCTACTTGCTTTAATCTGAAAGCATTGACCATAGGCAGTACTCATTTTGGCCTTTAGCAATATATGGCTTTGTTCAAAGTGGTAACGGTTTTGTTTGTATGTTTTGGCTCTTCAGCTAATTAATACATTTCTGGAAGGCAAGTATTTCATGCTTTCTATATTCCATTAGTATGTGAGTATATGTGTAACAGGTACCTAGTAAAAACTTACATTCATGGATGGCAAGACACTGATTGTATTCTATTTTAAAATATTGTAAAACCGAAATTAAGAAAATGTATAGAAACTGATACGACCGTGTGTAGTCCCAGATTAAAATGAAGAAAGGTGACCTTTCTGGATGTCAGAGAAAGGAAGGTGTTTGTTTTTTTCATAGGTGAGAAACTGTAAGTAGAGGTACCTTGGAAAAGAAAAACCAACTAGTGGCTTGTAAAAGGAAATCTGTTTAGCTTATTTGTAATATGTATGTGAATTGTGGTGCAACTAATGACACTTTGGATGTGAAGTGTATGTCATACTGAGTTACTACCAGTCGTGGAAATGAATAAATGCAAAACTGTTGGTTGATGTGGATCACAAAAAAGTATCATTACAGAATTCTAACTGATCTTCATTTCCTTCCTTTCGAAAACTCAGATACCTCTCATCACTGTACAAATGGACATTTGAAAGTATTCTTGTCAGATGCTTGGAATCATGGAAACCTCATCAATGCTGTCCTCATTGAATGATGAGTGTAAATCAGACAATTACATTGAGCCTCACTACAAGGAATGGTATCGAGTAGCCATTGATGCACTCATTGAACATGGGTTAGAAGCATACCAAGAATTTCTTGCCAAGGAACGAGTATCAGACTTTCTAGCTGAGGAAGAAATTAATTATATTCTGAAAAATGTCCAGAAAGTTGCACAAACTACGGTACATGGTACTGATAACTCCTACGATGATACCTCATCTTCAGGGACTTACTGGCCCATTGAGTCTGATGTGGAAGCTCCAAATCTTGACTTGGGCTGGCCATATGTGATGCCGGGACTCTTAGGGGGAACCCATATAGACCTCCTCTTTCATCCACCAAGAGCACAGTTACTTACAATTAAGGAAACTATTCGGAAGATGATCAAAGAAGCGAGAAAGGTAATATTTTCCATTTCTAAATGAATTTTTTTTTTTCATCGAAGTAGAGTTGACACACAATGTGACACTAGTTTCATGTGTATAACATAGTGATTCAACAAGTCTGCCTTATCTGGTGCTCACCACAAGTGTGCTAACTGTCTGCCACCATACAACACTATTATGATACCATTGACCATATTCCTTATGTTGTACTTTTCATCTCTAACTTATTCTTTCCACTCTAAATGAAAAATATGAAATATGTGAAAAATGCACCAGAGTAATATAGCAGGTATGTTAAAAGAATCTCTGTATGTGTGGATCATGCCTATTATTCTGAGAAAACACGCATATGAGTAGATAAGAGGTTTGTACTTCCCATATCTTGTGTGTATTTAACAGAGTGGTTAGGTCCCTGCTACAGGAGATTTCCGTCTTTTGATGTACCTTCTTCTGCCTATGAAGGCAAGGGTATATGAACTGGCAGCCAGCTGATGTGATGCATTCATTGAGTTGAAAGCACTCACATTCCCTTAATCTCTGAAAGGAAATATGTTATTGGGAAATCTGGTGAAATTTATTTTGTACCCAAAAGGACTGAACCCTGATTCTTGCTCTGGACATAGTTTACACTATTTAATATACTGTAGATTTATTTATTTCCTCAGTTGTGTGGATACGGTATAAAATCAGGCATGACAATGTAAAATTCTGAGGTAAGGTCCTGACGTACTTAGCATTTTAGGCCTCTGTGCTCTTTATTAAATATTTATATTGGCTTATAAATCTCAGAAATTCTTTTTTAGGGCTTGAATAAAACTGTAGAAATTTTCTTTAAATCAACCAAGTAAAAGTTATTGTTTGCTAGGTAATCAGTACCGTGATAGACAGTTTTGAGATGACAACAAAATTACCTAAGCTGTTTATTGAACCTGACCTTGAGTTTTAAATGAATGGTTAAGGAGTTATGATTTTTCACTATAAAGTGTCTGTTTCTTTTTTTCTTTTTTAAAGATTTTATTTATTTATTTGACATAGAGCGAGAGAGAGAACACAAGCAGGGGGAGTGGTGGGGGGACAAGCTTCCCGCTGAGCAGGGAGCAGAGCCCAAAGCAGGGCTTAGACCCAGGACCCTGGGATCATGACCTGAGCAAACAAACACTTAACAACTGAGCCACCCAGGCATCCCTAAGGTGTCTGTTTCTTACAGATGCCATGCAATATAGAAATGTAGATCTAAAAGGGACCTGAGGATCCACACATACATGACATTGCTTTGTTTCATATCACTAGGACCTAGAAATTCTCCAAAAGCTTGCTTTTATGAAGTACAGAAGTATAAGACTCTTGAAATTCTCAGTGACATTATCGTTTGCAAGATAGGCAACTAAAAGCCTCCCAATCATGTTAGGGAAATGCAGTGTTCTGAGGCTAAGGTCAAATGTGGGCTTTGCAAAAGTAAGGTGACTTTTCACCTTCCATGCCTTTTGAACTCAAATAACCTGGCTTTTAGCCATAAACTTAGCAGTATTACATGAAAGAAAGTACTAGACCATTTGTTAAAAATTACCTATAAAATCAGGCACATGGTAGGTGTCCATACTTAATGAATTAAACTGTTAGTTCAATTCCATGAGTATTTTTACCTTATTTTATTTTCTTTAAATTTTATTTATTTATTTATTTATTTATTTATTTATTTTTATTTATTTACTTAACAGAGAGGGAGCACAAGCAGGGGGAGCAGCAGAGGGAGAGGGAGAAACAGCAGGGAGCCCAATGTGGGACTTGATCCCAGGACTCTGGAATCATGACTTGACCCGAAGGCAGACACTTAACCATTTGAGCCATCCAGGCACCCCGAGTATTTTTAACACTACCATCCTATGCTCTGTGGACACATTATGTAATTGTATTTTGTAAAACAATAGAACAAAAGTCAAGAATATATATGAATTCTTATAAAGGTAGAATAACAGATATCAAGTACTGTAACATTTGCTAATTTCTGTTTCAAGAGACAGTATGTTTTTGGACTATAATAAAAACTGAAAATTTGAAACATCACTGAAGACTAAGATTATTATTATGGTAAACTTAGTTATGAATTCATGAGCCTACACCACAGCTAGTTTTCTTTGGAGCATTGTATTTTTTTTTTTTTTAAGATTTTATTTATTTATTTGTCAGAGAGCAGGAGCAAGCACAGGCAGACAGAGTGGCAGGCAGAGGCAGAGGGAGAAGCAGGCTCCCTGTTGAGCAAGGAGCCTGATGTGGGACTCGATCCCAGGACGCTGGGATCATGACCTGAGCAGAAGGCAGCCGCTTAACCAACTGAGCCACCCAGGCATCCCTGGAGCATTGTATTTCTGTGGTGGAAAATGAAATTCAGGAGATATCCTAAGTTGGTGGGCTAGCACTCACTGTAAACTGAACATCAGTCATGACCATTTGGTGTGTTTTTCTTTCTTTCTAATGTGGCAGCTATTTATTTAGTGAGTAATATCCTCTGCCTGGTCATTGTCTGCTGGGAGCTCCCACTTGCATTGGCAAGATGAGGAACGTGAAGTCCATACTGTAAACAGTGATCTAATGTTCTGCTTCTCTTCCACAAAATCGAAGCAGCATGAAATAAGGAGAATTTTTACCTTTATTGGATTTTATGTGTATATACCCAAGCTGAATTCCAAGAAAGAATGATTTGAACCTTGTGCATTTAAATATAAATGATACCAGATAACATATTGTTTTGTTTTGTTTTCCAAAAGTGCTGGAGAACATTTTGATTTCTGCCAAGATGCATTAAATATTGAGGTCAAGTGGTCTATATATGTATGTAACGTGTATTTCTCTAGTCTTCTGGAAATATCTTTGTGTGTCACTGTGTCTGTTTAAAGATTTTTTGAAGGATCCAGTACTCTGGAAAAGAAAAAGTTATTGAACTAATTTTTACAAAATGTTACACTATTAAGCCCATAACTGGACAAAGTCTTGTGAAAAAATTTAAAATAAGAACAAATATTATTGTGAAGTAAAAGTTTGTCTGAACACATTGCTTTATAGATTAAGTTTGGTTTTCATGACTGTTATTTACTTAGCAGATAAGTCAGGTTCTTATAATCTTTGGAATCAAAGGAAGCTTATTATCAGGGTCAACTTTCTGTTTTCAAATTATTTTCAGAAGACAAATTCTCTTTATTGGATAACTCTCAGTGAATTTTCATGGCATTATGAAGAAGATGGTATTTTTTCCATAAAGTGTTTGAGCAATATATATTTTAATGAATAGAACAATTTTTTTTTGCCTTTAGATTTCTTAAGGAGATTCTTTAATCAACATTATGAAACTATTGAGATATGAAGCCAAACAAGTAGGGCAAGGAATCAGCAAAGCAGAACCCAAGGAAAGTGATCTCAGAGAATAACTTAAGTGCATTTTCACTATCCTGTTTGCAATTGACAGAAAGTACTTACAAAAAACAAACAAACAAACAAAAACAGATCATGGAAAAATCTTAAAATATTGAAAAGAATCCAAAAAGCACTTCTCTTAGAGGTCCAAGCGTTGGAAGTTTGATTACCAAATTAACCTTCCAGTCCCTTGAAAAAGGAAATAAAAATGAAACTATATCATATCTATCTTTATTGGAAATATTTTGTTTTTAAATTTCACTGATTTATATGCTCTTATTTCTATCTCAAGTGAGACAGTCTCTGGATCACTCTACTTTTAGAAGCAAAATATAATCTTTATAGTATTTCAAAGATCCATAGTTTTTTTTTTATTTAATCATTTTATTTTTGTCAGTTGTCACTCAGAAATTTTATAAAGGTGGGCACCTGGGTGGTTCAGTTAGTTAAGGGTCTGCCTTCAGCTCAGGTAATGTTCCCCGGATCCTGGGATCCGAGTCCCACATAGGGCTCTTTACTCAGTGAGGAGTCTGCTTCTCTCTCTCCCTCTGTTGTTCTTTCTCTGTCAAAAAAAAAAAAAAAAAAAATCTTGAAAAAAAAGTTGTATAGAAGTTTTTTGTTTTATTTTCTTGCTTTTTCCTTTTGTTTGTTTTTTCTTTGTATGTCTGCTTACTTTATTAAAGAATTTTTCTTTGGGAAAATCCAATTAGGAATAACTTCTTACTTGTGCCCTAAATGTGCCATATTTTTATTGACTGGCTCTTTTTTCTAACTCCTTCCTATTCTCTATGTGGTTGCCATAATTATATTCGGGTCAACTTTATATCATCTGATAGCATCTAGCAAGACTTTTCCCAGGTAATTACTTGTCTCTCAAGAGGTGTTCCCAAGATGATACATGGATGTATTCCTAATTACTGTGAACACCTCTTATGAAAGTATCCTCTCTAATTACTTTAAAAAATAATCTTTCATTAAAGTAATTTTTCTTCTAGTCTCTCTGTGAATATCCAAAAAGTTATGATTTCTGATAGTCTTCAATATGGGAATACTTAATCAGAATGCTCTTTTCATCTGGTTCCTTATTCTAGGTTAGCTATCTTCTGTGAGGTATGAGTCTTACTCTTGTGAAACAGGGACTCACGAAGACACATAAGCATGAATCTAGTGAGAATTAGGGCAGAGTAGTTCCTGAGGTGTTCAGTACTGTCTCTCCTGAGTCACTGCTGCTGGGTGTGGCTGTCATGGCCTGGGGAGCTATTAGTAATACAGAGAAACATTAACCACCAATTGGCCCATGGCCACAAATGGAAAGGTGAACAGTCCGTGGGGCTTTTCCTGGGATTTGCCTGGCATTGTAAAGGTAGCGCTAGACTAGAAGCTCTGTTATCAGGGGTCTACCACTAACTAGTCAGAGACTGAACAGGTCATGGTACCTCCCCAGGTATCTTCATTTATGTAGTGAAAGATATGAAACAAAGCCTTTTGGTGTTTTTTAAAATCTAGTGTTTCTGTCCAGATCTCTAACACTGCTTACCAATTCAAGATTATTTCAATATGTTATACCCCTTGCTGAATTAGTCCATTATATGAATATTTTTTTGTGTCCTAGTGTGTCACTTCCATCTGCATGACTTTGTGGTCATATCCTGCCCACTAAGTGATATTAATATATTTATCAGGGCTTTTATTAGGTCATCACTGCCCTGATGCTCCCGATTTTTATTAAGAATTTCCTCTCTGCCCGCCCTATTGCAGCTCTGTGAATCCTTTCATCCTTTGAACTTGAGTCAAAATTCGTTCTTTTTTTTTCCAGGAAGTATTTGTGTAGTCAGATTTAATGACATTTTTTATCCTGTGACATTAATTTGAATACCTCTTCTGTAAAATGCATTACATGCCCATTATATATATATACACATACACACACACATTTGTGTGTATGATTGGGAGAGGGTGAGATCTTGTTAAAAGTGCTCTGGCTTTGCTGTGCGAACTGTTGCTGTGTCTGTTTGGGAGTCTGCTCTCTTCGCTGAGCTCCTGTGCTACCCAGGGAAAGAACCCCTACACGTTCTCCCCAGTTCATTTACCTACTCCCTTCCTATACTATTAAGAGTAAGTCTGATGATACAGTATACTGTTTTTAACACAATTGCTTAAGGGAGGGGAGAGGAGAGAAGACACCATGTGGGGACTCTGACCTTATTGCAAGATCAAGTTTTGGGCTTCCTTAGTTGACTTGAAAACTTAAAAGGACAAAACACTGTAGCTTCTTTGCTTTTTCTCTTTCTTTTTAGATTACCCAAATTCGAATACTCTTTTTTTTTTTTTTTTTTTTAAAGAGACTTCAAGGTATGAAGGCTATGAATCTTTAGATTAGTTAGAGCTGGGTTAATCCCAGCTCAAACAGCTGTTTGTATTAGCTATTATACTACAGCCTCTCTGAGCTTTATTTTTCCCATCTGTAAAATGGAGTTGCTGATACTCCATAGGCTCCCTGTGAGGGTGGAGTTGAGGTAGCTGACATGTCAAACATGACACATACCACACATTCATCCGTGTATTCATTCATTCATTCATTTTAAAGATTTTATTTACTTATTTGTCAGAGCACAAGGAGGGGGAGCAGCAGGCAGAGGGAGAAGCAGGCTCCCCCGCTGAGCAAGAGGCCAGGTGTGGGACTCCATCCCAGGACCCTGGGATCATGACTAGAACGGAAGGCAGACATAACAGACTGAGCCACCTAGGCGCCCAAACTCAGATTCGTTTAGAGCCAAGCTAGAAAAATAACTCTTCAGAGGAGAAAGTCATGTGGTATTCCATTCCAGCAGGGAGTGAAAAGAACATGGGCAGAGGGAAGATAACCTGACTTTGTAAGCATTCTTGTTTAAAATGTAATAAATGAAACATACCTTGAGGCTAAATGAAATGAGGTTAAGACCTCAAGTGCACGTTGAGGCATCTTATCAAAAGTTCACTTTCGGGTGCCTGGGTGGCTCAGTGGGTTAAGCCTCTGCCTTCAGCTCAGGTCATGATCTCAGGGTCCTGGGATCAAGTCCTACGTTGGGCTCTCTGCTCAGCAGGGAGTTGGCTTTCCCCCCCCTCTCTGCCTGCCTCTCTGCCTACTTGTGATCTCCCTCTGTTTGTCAAATAAATAAATAAAATCTTAAAAAAAAAAGTTTACTTTCATGAGAATAAGAGGATATAACCATCTTTTACTTATCTGCCCTTCTAATGAGATGTAAAATGTAATGGCGGTTTGCTGTGAGAGCCTTTTTGAGATGATGGAGGGCTGTAACACCAGACTGACATTTTGTATTTAAAGGATTCTGCCCGCCCTCCTATAGTTGCCACAGATTCATCCTGTGGTGTATACTTTTATATTAATTATTCTTTTTTTTAAACTAGTCACTCTTGAAATTATCCTGAAAAAAATTGTTGGTTTTTATCATCAGGACTAAAAGTGGGATCTGATTTTGAGTAATGGATTTCTGTTATGTAATCTAGTAACAGTATCTGGTAATATTTACTGAGCACCTATGTGTCAGGCACTGTGCTAAGTACTTTACCTGCATTACCTTAAAGTGACCTTCACAACTACCCTGTCAGTTATATACTTTTATAATCCATATTTTACTGATGGATAATCTGCTTTTTTGTGATAGGTATGACTCCAAAATGATCATAATTGGAAAGTAGTGACGACATCCTATTCCTAAATGGAAGTATTAGAAGATACGGTGGAGAGGCTCTAGGATTAAAACTAGGTGGTGGAGATGTAGAAGCACTGGTTTCTAAGTGAACTACATGCAAAGCCATTTATGGGCTTGCTATTAGAAGTCACAGTAATGTGCCAGCCACTGACAGAAGGTTATGATTAAGTTGATGAGATGTAGGATCTAGGATGCAGACTACATCAGGAGGCACTAAAAAGAAATGGGTTCTCTTGAGTGTAAACGCAGGGGAAATTTGAAGAAATAAGAGAGGGGATAGTCAGATAATGATGTTGTCCTTTGGCCTCTTCAGGCTTCAGCTGTGAGGGGGATCAGTCAGTCTTTGCCCAACCTTATAGGTAAAAAAAATATGACCAGGTGTTCATTCATTCAAGCAGATTTTTGATGCCTACTGTATGTCAAGTACTGTTCTAAATTCTGTGGATACAGAAGAAGATAAAATATATAAGAAACCTTGCCTATGAATGGAGCTTACATACAAATGAGGTAGATAATAAGCATAAGAAATGAGGAGTGGTATGGAGAAAAAGAAAACAGAGCAGAAATATGGTTGGGTCAGGAGGACTAAGAATGGTAATGGTTTTAGTCTGCATTTTAAATAGCATGCTCAGAAGGTACCTCATCAAGAAAGCAACAGTTGAAGAAAGAGGAAATGAGCCATGCATATCTCTGCAGCAGAGCTGGCTAGACACAGGGTAAGCTATAGGGCAGGGACATGGCTTCCTGTTTTTTAAAGGATGCCATTAAGGATGTCAGTTGGTGGACTCAGGAAAACAGGGACATGAGTAGGTGGATTCAGAGAAGTATCACGGAGGCCCACATGAACTGTTATGCTCTATGTAAAATTGGGACCTACTGGGGAATTTTGAGCAGCAAAAGAAAGACACAGTCAATTTCAAATATGCTAAATCAAAGGATTCATCTGGCTTCAGTACTGAAAACGACTGTAGGGCTCAAGAATAAGCATATCAGAGGCTCTGAAAATAATTCAAGTGTGAGATGATGATGTGTTAGATGGTCAGGATGGCAGCAGTGATGGTTAGTTTTTGGATATATTTTGAAGACAGTTAAATGTAGGTGTGAAATAAGTTAAAGAATATCAAATTATTCCAGAATTTTTGGCCTGAGCGATTAGAATGATGGCATTGTCATTTGAAGGTGACATCAGTCATCAAAGCTTTGGAATCAGGGAGCACAGAGACCAGGTTACAGAGGCCTGAAAGTTCCTATTTTCACCACTTCCCCAGGATGGTTGACCAGTAACCTAGCCACCAAGACCTACAGACATGTCTGAAAAGCTATTTGGGAATCACATCTGAATCCAAACACAGAGACCTGGATTTGGAGATCAGTCCTGATCCTGAGGACTGTGTAGGTGAGGGATGAAAAGTAACTTCCATAAGATTCAGATACAAAGTAATGGGCAGATACAGAGTGAGAGATAAGAAGACTGGCTGGCTGGATGCTGACACAGAACCTGATAAAGCAGGAGCTTACATAACCTGCTGAGATGTGGAGGCTCCCAAAGGCAATTATTTTGCAACTCTCATATGCTGGGTCAGGTGAGTGAAAGACAGAATAAGATACTGGAAAGTTATCACTTGGGAGGTCACTTTTTTCACAGGTCATTTGGGTGGGTAAATTTGGCATTTTCAGACAGTAGGGAATGTGGAGTGGGTTTGTAAAAAAGGCATGGGTTGGTGGGAGGGGTAGATTGAGATCAAATTGTAGAAGTCTTTCAAAAAAAGTTCAGTGGTTGTGGCCAATAGGAAGTCATGAGATAGGGAAAAACACAGGACAGAGATAAGGAAATAAAATCTAGATATGTTCTTCCCTATAAGAGAAGTGATGGATCGAGAAGTATATGCACATGTGTGTGTATACATTGTAACACCTTCTGTAGATCTCTGAAATTGAATGTTGATATGTAATGTACTTGAGATCGCACTTGAAATTATGTATAAAAATTTGCCTCCCACTTTTTTCACTTAGGATTTTTCCCATAATAAAATAATTGATTTCCTGTACTGATAAGCAGTGGCATCACAAAGCAGGAACAGTGAGAGCTGCCTGGCCTGGCTGCAGGTAATAAGGAAGTTCATTATCTCTAGGGAATTTAAAAATAGCAAGAAGATTCACTAAAAGGCAGTCTGCCTTTTAGTACACCATATGCTGGCAATTGTAAATAATGTCAGTGATGATATGCTGCTCCTCACCAGGGCAGATCCCTGCTCCCCCCACCCATCCTTACCCCTCCTATCGTTCCTTGGTTCAGCAGTGCTGATATGATGAGAGTCTCATGGTAATATTCCTTTAGATAGGTATAAAGCTCCATAACTGTTTTTGTGTAATCATCAGACACTCCATAATTAGTTGACTCACAAAGCTTTAAAAGCAGAAAAACATTACTCAGTACACATTTTTTTTTCCCCCACAAACTAACACTTTCCTTTGGGCTGTGTTTTCTTATTAATAATCACCTTTCAATTTCTCCCTTAAGAATTCAAGCAGATATTATAAACAAGTAAATAAATGTAAAAAGCAAAAACATTGCCATTTGGCTAAATATCAATCCAATATGTGCTACTGGAAAATCCATAATCATGAACAAAAATCAGTATCTGTAAAGAGTCATGAACCATGTAGTCTTTTTACAAATGGGCAGTTGGAAATTGAGAAAATCCGAAAGTCTGAAGTCACCCAACTGATTAGTAGCTATTAGGGCAGATAGTATTCAGGCTTCTCAATTTCCATTGCCAGACTTTTTTTTTTTTTTTTTAAGATTTTATTTATTTATTTGAGAGCATGCACACATGAGATGGGGAGCAGAGGGAAAGGGTCAGATAGACTCAGCACTGAACAAGGAGCCTAATATGGGGCTTTATCCCAGGACCTTGAGATCATGACCTGAGCCAAAATCAAGAGTCAGACACTCAACTGACAGAGCCACCCAGGCAACCCTCCATTAATCATGCTTTATGATATGTTACTTCTCTACTGGGAAGGAGAACTAAATTTCTCAACAACATTAATATCTAATGTTCATTGTCATGTGCCAGGCAGTGTTTTAGGTTCTTTTTATGTATTAACATATTCATAACCACTCTGGAAGATAGCTCTCTTGCCTCCTCTCAGAGATGAGAACAAAGAGATCAAAGAACTTATACTAGAATTTAGAAGTAGGAAATGGCAGTGCTGGTAAAAACCCAGCAGTTTTACCCCCAGCAGGGAGTCCAAACAGAATACATAACCATCAATATTACCTCTGATAGACCATTCCATGCTGGTATCATATAGACCAGCTGAGTTCTCACCAGGCTTTTGGGCAGGTCCTGTCACATTTGATTCCTGCTTGTCTACCAGATAAAGTCCCACTCAGTAAGCATGGCGTATATGAGGCTCTTGATGTGTCCTTACCTTTGTGCTTTATCTTTTTTCCTCCTCCCAGCAATCACCTTAAACACCAGTTTTATTGAATTGCCATTTTCTGGGCATGCCGTGGTAGCTTATTCCTTCTTAATTTTGTAATGGTTATTCCCCCACTTGTAGCTTCTTTTCCTGTATTGTCTCCTGTTCAGTTTTTAAAAATCCATGTTAATGATGAGTCATCTCCTATGATATTGCCATCTTTGCACTTGTCCTTTGATTTTAATTCTAATTCTAATCAGAGGCATGGTATACATTGTTGTTTCTTTATTTAAAAGATCCCATATAACTTTCATGTTCATTTTTGAAATTTTCATAGTTTTCTCTCTACTTAATTTTGGATATTTTCTATATAGTTATCTTTAAGTCACTAATCCTTCCTTCATTTGAGTACTATTTACTATTAAACTCATCCATTGAGTTCTTAATTTTGGTACTGATATTTTTCAATCATGTAATTCTTGACTGCCTAAATAACAGTTACTTTAAGGTCTGTGTATGAAAATACCAATATTTGGATTGCCTATAGGTCTGTTTCTGTTTTTTTTTTTTTTTTTTTTTCTTGGTGTTTGCTCATTTGGTTCTATCTTTGCTTTTGCTTGGGATATTTTGATTGAATGCTGGATATTTAGTATAAAAAATTGTAGAGGTGATCTCCATCAGATAGGATTTAGTTTTCTTTGATTTGACAGCTAAAGTAAGATTAGATACCCTTACTCTAGATAGGAATTGGGATATAATGAGGTGGGAGATTTAGTCTTTTACAATAGTGATTTATCTCCAGTTTTCCCTTACCCTTAGGGTAACACTTCTGGGATCTCCTTTAAACACTGAAGGTTGTTTACAGGGACCTCTTTTCTTAGAAGAACCTGAAATCCAGTGTGATTCTCAAAATCATTCTTAAGTATTTTTCCCTCTTACCAACTTCCTTCTGTTTGGTTTCTTATCTTTTTACTCAGGCAGAAATTTTGGATTTGGCAAATGTCTCAAAGGCATTACCACAAGGAATCTTGAGTTCACTTTATTATGATTCCCTTTGCTCTGTGATTACGGGTTATCAAGTTTTTTTCCCTCTGTGGTACTAGCCTCCGGTTTTGTTTGTTTTCTCTATCCCCCTGAGATTGCTAAAAGGTTTTCACCGTAACTTACTGTTTAGCATCAGTGCCTTGTTCTAAATTGGCAAGCATGTAAAAGTGTTAGGTGAAAAAGTGGCAAGAAAAATTTGTCTTACCTTGTTATTTCTCTTCTGTCTATGATCTTGGCCCCATAAACACTGGCTGCTATTATTTTTTTTTTCTAAACCTTGTTATTTCCCATAGGAGAGTTGGTCTAATAAAGTTATCATTGTCTTATATTAGAGAAGTTCCTTTTATTTTATTTTGAATGCATTAGTATGATTAAATATCACAAAATCTGTAGGTGAATTTAGGAAAAAAACACATATCAGATAATATATTAAAGGAGTTTAAAATAAAAACCAATGATAGTGTTCTTTTCAGCAGCACATACACTAAAATAGGAATGATACAGAGAAGATTAGTATGGTCCCTATGCAAGAATGACATGTAAATTCATGAAGCATTCCATAATTTTGCTGGATGGAGGATGGGCCTTAAGGAGAACATTTGTTGTGATGAGCACTGGGTATTGTATGTAAGTGATGAATCACTGATTTCTACTCCTGAAACCAATATTGCACTGTATGTCAACTAATTAAAGTTTAAATAAAAATTTAGAAAAATGATAACTATCACTATTTAAATGTTTAGAAAAAATTATTTAAAATTTTATGACTAGTATAAAAATAAATGTATTTCTCATTCAGTGAATCAGTTAATGGATAGTTTTATTTTATTCTTATTTGAGTATTTCCAACATGTTTATGAATGGAAACCATCCTGTATATTATTTTAACTTTTCATGCCTTTGTCAACATTTCTCTGTATAATGCATGTCATGAAACACATTATTTTAACCATTATTCCAATGAAATTTTGTTTGCATAAGCTACAAATGATAAATTATTATGTTTAGAATATTAGTCAAATAGTATACATGTGAGAATATGTTTAGGTATAGATATGCTACCTATGTAAGGATGGACATTCATGTATATATATGAGGGTATAAGTACAGACTTTTAGTTTTGCATGTTTAAAATACTAGAGAGAGGGGGTGCCTGGTGGCTCAGTGGGTTAAGCCTCTGCCTTCAGCTCAGGTCATGATCTCAGGGTCCTGGGATCGAGCCCTGAATCGGGCTGTCTGCTCAGCAGGGAGCCTGCTTACCCCCTACTTGTGATCTTTCTCTGCCAAATAAATAAATAAATAAATCTTAAAAAAAAAAATAAAATAAAATACAAGAGAGAGAACTGCAAGTCCTTGAAAAATACAGGTATTTAACTGGGAAATTTAATAGAGCTTAAGTGCTGTCAGGTTTAGGGTCTTAAAAAATTAACTCTTTGTGTCAAAAATATCATATGCAGCCATATTTAATTTAATAGTTTATACATAAACTTTATTTATATAACTTTTGTGTTTTAACACTTTCAGTTAAACTTATTTTTTTAAACAAAAGTATATAATGCCATAATCTATTCAAAACATGAAGATGAAGACAACCCTGAATGAAACCAAGAACAAGAATTTTATAGCATTTGTTCTTCACAATTGTGTTCTATAAAACACAAGTTTGGGAAAGTATAATATTAATTTTTTCAAGTGTCTGTTTACCTTATCTTTTTCAAAAACATTTGCCACATTCAAATAGTAAATGTATCCATTGAGCCAAATACACTAACCTTTTTCTCTTTGTAAGTTACATTCCAAATAGTGTATGTCAGTTAACAGTCCCTGTGAAAAAAACATGTGGCTCATTCCTAAAATATAAGATTGCTCTGTCAGCTGCCATTTTATATTTTATTATGTTTAGACCAATTCTGATTCAATCAACATAGCTTTTAGGATTTATTTACATAGTTTCACAGTAGCAAAATCCCTAGAGCTCAGAGCCACACATTTCCCAGAGCTTAGTTTCACATAAATGTGTGCGTCCACACTGTTTTATTTTTTAGGGTGATATCAAAGAAATTGAGAGGCCAAACAATTATCTAAAAATAATACTTCAGGAAATGTGACCCAAACAATGCACGCATTTGTTAATTCTCCCCTCAACATCAGAAATTAAAAAAGTTCATTTTCTGTTTTTCCTGGTTACTACTGAAGAAACTGGTGCAGATTGCTATAACCTATATAACAATATATTCAACTCATGTGGTCACATTAACTGAGAAGAACAGTGATAAGAACAATTTTTTTTTTTTTAAATTACACACTTAACATGGAGCTTAACATTTAAAACTGGACTGAACATATTTGTTCTCAAATGCCAAGGGCTGCTTTCATAAAATCCCCAAAGCTTCCTTCCCAACTGGGGACTGTCCAAGTGAATACCTTGAAGTTTTCAGCTTTTCCACCTCAAATGCTACCTACGCTCTCTTCTAATCAGTTTTCTTTAGAGGAAAAAACATCTGTGAGCTTGACCCACACCCCTGCGATTCTTTTTTTTTTTTTTAAACTATTTAAAAAAAATTTTTTTTAAGATTTTATTTATTTATTATTTAGAGAGAGACAGAGGCAGACAGAGAGGCAGGCAGAGGCAGAGGGAGGAGCAGGCTCCCTGCCAAGCAAGGAGCCCGATGTGGGACTCGATCCCAGGACCCTGGGATCATGACCTGAGCTGAAGGCAGCCGCTTAACCAACTGAGCCACCCAGGCGTCCCACCCCTGCGATTCTATTACTTTGTTTTTTGTTTTTGTTTTTTACTGTAGTTGACACGTGGTGATGTTAGATTAGTTTCAGGTGTATAGCCTAGTGATTCAAGGACTGTATATGTCATGCCAGGTTCACCACAACAAGTGTAGCTACCGTCTATCACGATACAGATTACAACATCACTGTCTTTTATTTCCATGACCCTTATTCATTCCATAACTGGAAACCTATATCTCCCACTCCCCTTTACCCGTTTTGTACCCTCCCCCCCACCAACTATCAGTTAGTTCTCTGTATTTATAGATCTGATTCTGTTTTGTGTTTGTTTATTCATTCATCTTATTTTTTAGATTCCACATATAGGTAACATCATATGGTATTTATCCTTCTCTGATTTATTTTACTTTGTAATATCCTGTAGATATGCACGTTGTCACAAATGGCAACATCTCATCCTTCTTTATGGCTGAACGATATTTTGTTGTATATATATACCACATCTTCTTTATCCATTTATCTTATTGACAGACATTTGAGCTGATCCTATGTCTTGGCAATTGTAAATAATGAAACAACAAATATGGGGATGCATGTATCTTTTCAAATTAGCGTTTTCACTTTCTTTGGGTAAATACCCAGTAGTGGAATGATTGGGTCATATGGTAGTTCTATTTTTAATTTTTTGAAAAACCTCCTTATTGTTTTCCACAGTGGTTGTACTAATTTTCATCCCTACCAAGAGTGTAGAAATGTTCCTTTTTCTCCACATCCTTGCCAATACTTGCTATTTCTTGTCTTTTTGATTCTAGCCATTCTGACAGGCGTGAAGTGATCTCATTGTGGTTTTGATTTGCATTTCCATGATGATGAGTGATGTTGAGCATCTCCTTGGATTATATTTATATGCAAAGAAATATAAAAGGAATCTTAAAGAGGACTTTATAATGGACATTTATACGTGTGATGGGTATTAACTGTTGTTTCTTAATGTTTCCTGAAAGTGAATGTTTAAAAGATTTTTCTCCTTGGGTCTGTTTTCTCTGTGCATTTTATTCCTTAGTGCTGCTTTCCACTCCACACCTTCAGGTACCGCTGCTATTCATGACTGTGGGGTGGCCTGTCTTCTGAACATTGGCTTTGGATGCTAGCTGACCATCTGGTGGCATCTTGTTTGGCCCACAAGACGTTTAATGCAGTGTGTCCCAAGTAACAGCTACAAGTTTATGAACTTCACTGTACTTCCCCTCCTGTCATCTCTCTGTGAAAGGCATCACCACTTTCTTAGCTACTGAGGCCATCATACTTTGGAATAACATATGACTCATCTCTCTCTCATCTTACATCTCCATTTCTGTGTGGACTGGACTTAGTGACTGTCTTCTAATGAAAACAACGTGACTGAAGTGATGGTGTGACCAGGTTACAAAAGATGATGCCTATCCCTTGCTCCCTTTCAACTACTTTCTGTGGGGAAGCCAGCTTCTGTGACTTGAGGTCACTCGGCAGTTTATAGGGAAGCCTGTGGGCTGAGGAAATAAGACCTCTTACCAACAGACATGAAAGTGAAGCATTTTGGAAGCAGATAGGCCCTCCTAGCCAATTCCAGATGACTGCAACATTGACTCTGAGTCAGAACCAGTTAAGCTGCTCTTGAATTTTTTACCCACATAAACTGTGAGATAATAAACATATGTTACTTTAAGCTGCAAAATTTGGGGAGTGATTTGCTATGCAATGATAGATCACCAACACAGGAGGCCTGATCTCGGCTAGTGAGATGAGATTCCTCCTTAGAATGCTCTTCATTTATACCACTGATGTGCTCCTGGACACTGTCTATTTGTATTGTAGTTACTCACCAATAAATTTTATATTTTGTGAATTCAGGCAAATTTATACAAGTCTGAACTGTTTAATAACTATGTAAATACATCAGAGCTTAAAATATGGACCAATTCAATTCAATATCAATTCAGTAACAATGTATCAGTTCAGTAACAACACTTTATATCTTAGGAGATTCTAGATGTGATCATTTACCATCACCTCCTGGTTCTTAAAAGACATTCTCAGCATCTTACGTTTCATATTTCCAATTATGTTATAAGTCAACATCCATGGACCAATTAAAATATTGTAATTCCACTAAATCAGGTTACAAGTTGCGGCTGATTTCTAAATTAACTCTACAGATGAATACTTGAACAAAGTGATATAGATGGGAAGTGATTCTTTTTTATAAAAACCTAAAGTTTAGCACAAGGATTCTTCTTTGGTAACATTTATATGCAAAGAAATTTAAAAAGGAATCTTAAAGAGTATCTTATAATAGCCATTTATATGTGTGAGGCCTCAATATTTATGACTGTAGCCATCGTACTTCTCCATTTTGGGAGTGATATGACAATCTAATCACTTTAAGTGTTACAAGTGCTAAAAGATAATTGGTTTTTTTTGTCATCTTATTTTAACCTGAATCAGTATGTTTTATGGTGGTCAGAGAACAGTCTTCTTTAATTATGCCACCAAGGAAACTCTTCTTTTCCATTTGGACATTTATATTTGTAGAGGGTTAGTTTAAGGGTGAGAGAGAAGAGTTCTTTCTAGGCTCATATTTAACAGTGTGCGATTTGCTCTTTAATCACATTAATTCTGTAGTATATGTAGATGACTGTGGTTTCCACTGCTCTCAGTGGCTCTCCCAGGTGTTCCATATCTAAATTCAGGAAGCAATGGATCTACCAAGAATTTGTAACTCTCAAGGCCTAGAAGCATCTTTCTTTTTTAATTTCCTGATAAATAGTGGTCAGATGGTATAAGTAGTCTATTGGATTCTGATGAATGTCTTGATCTTAAGATGATAGTCTCATAGGTAAATTAGGGAACTATAACCTACTTTCTATAACTTAACATGTGTTTGATGTCTGCCAATAAAAAACACATGTGCCACAAAAAAAATGGACAGATATAATCTGGTTCATGCAGGTTTCTAGTATTTGAAAGAACATACTTGAAGAGATTTTAATTAAGAATATGTGTCATCTTAGGGAACCTAAGAAACAGAACTCTACAGGGGTTTGTCCTCAACCATCTGGTGTTTGAATTAACATTTTTATTTTTGACTGGAATAGAACACAAAGCTCTTCCTTAAGGTTTCAGTAGATGACATGCTAGAAAGGTAGAGGCCCTTGGAATTTAGGCTTCTAGTGGAAAATGGCTTTGTTTGGCGAGAAAAGTATTAGAAATGAGCAAGGGCAAATCTGACATTATACCTTTCAGAGAGAAATTTCAGAATGTGCAAATGTACATGGCAGCTTGGGGCAGTGGTTTTGAGTGTGGACTCTGGAACCAGACTGGCTTTGAATCCCAGCTCTACCAACTTCGTTTTCTATTATGTGCTAGGCATGGTGCCCTGTGCCTAAAAGAATATTTCATTTGATCCTCGAAAACACTGTAGGTATGTTTTATTTTTCCATTTTTTCAGATAAATTGAAATTTCAGGAAAGTAATTTGACCAAGATTAACAGCTGATATACATGGTAGATGGAAGACTGGAACCCGTGTCTGACTTACTGCCAAGGGTTTACAAGTACTTTATTGTTGTAGACTTTGTCACTCAGAAAGGATGTGGGAAAACAGTAACAACAATAATTTCCAAATACTGGAGGGAGGGGTGAAAATGAGCATGACAAAGAGCTATTGAAGCAATGATCATTCCTGAGCTGGGAGAGAACAGGTTTTGGTTTGACTGGAGCAAGCATATTCTTGGGAAGGTAAAAGGGAGGGTAAAAGGGGCCCCCTCTTCAGTCCTTATCATTTAGCCTTTCATTAAGTTCTATTATGTCTTTTTACTTCCTTGAGACTTCCTTTATAATATGTGGGTACCTTTTCTGTTCTCAGGTAGATGTGCGAGTTTGTGGTTCTTTTACTTTGACAAGCTGACAAGGAGGATGTGTTCAAACACGGTTGTTTCATCAGAAAACATTTATACACACTCACATAACCAAGGTGATGCCTGTTCTTTTTTTTTTTTTTTTTTAAGACTTTATTTATTTGACAGAGAGAGAACACAAGCAGGGGAAGGGAGAGAGGGAGAAGCAGGTTCCCCACTGAGCAGGGAGCCCTATGTGGGCTCGATCTCAGGACCATGGGATCATGACCTGAGCCAAAGGCAGATGCTTAATGACTGAGCCACCCAGGCGCCCTGAGGTGATGCCTCTTCTACTATTGAGCATGTGAAGTTCTCGTTCATAGTTTTAACTTTGTATGGGTTGTATGTATTATGTATAATGCTTGTTTCTATTGAGAGACATTTCAACTAAATTAAGGAAAAGGGGTTTAAAGCCAATAACCAATAACATGGCATAGATTTTTTTTTTTTTAATCATTGGTTAAAATACTTTATCAACTGCTTAAAGCAGAAGTATATGCCTAACATGTTACCTTTCAAGATTCGGTTGCCTGTTTATAGCATCTATCTAGAATGATTGAAAGAACCAAGAAATCGACAAATTAGCCCTAAAACAGCCAATATAGACATGACCAGAAACTACAGCTTTTTGGTGAGGCATGTTGCCTGGTCCTCCTCCAGAGCCTATTTACCTTTATTTTACACACAGTTAAAATAAACTCCCTAATCTTTCCCAACCCAGATCAGATTACAACTATTACATTAGAATACAGGGAGCCGTACTGACAAGAGGAAAGATCAGTTTGGTATCTTGATAACAAGAGAAAAACTGGGAAGCCGGCAAAAGAATACTCTGAGCTTTAGCAGTTACGACTTAGAATGTGGTAATTGGCACTGTCAGCAACCTTCTAAATTGCCATTGTCAGTAAATATGCATTTTCACTATTTTGTTTATCCTGTACCATTGCTGAATTCATTAGCACTAATAGTATTTTTGATTGCTTTAAGATTATACATATATATCACCATGTATATTTATTTACATTAAAAATATTTATACTATGTTATGGTAGGTAAACAATCCCTTCACATGGATTCTGCAGGTTCCCTATAACGCATCCAAAAGACAGAAGATTAAAAAATAAAAAAAGAGGGAAGGAAAGTAGGAAGGAAGGGAGGGAGGGACAGAGGCAAGCAGGCAGGCAGGCAGGCAGGTAGTCCTGAGACTTCTATACAGTTGGTTTTGGCTCAAGAACATTTATTATCTCCCTGTGAAAAGAGAGACTAATGATCTAAACTAAATTGTTTTTTCTGCAATATTCTTATGATTATGTTAAATTTAATTGTTTATTAAATCAAAAGCACTTTATACATTGAAAAAATTAAATAATTTGCCATTGTATTAGAAGCCTTTAAATAATCCCAGATTTAAATTATATTCATTATACTATGCTTGAAAAGTCAAGAAAGATTGTTCTTCACATAAGAATTTTTTCCATTTAAAATCGATTGGACAAAAATAGCAAAAATATTTTGGTACTTAAAGTCACATTTCTACAACTATCAGGAAAACTCACTGTATATGTTAGCCAGAACAAGAACAAGGACCTTCTTTAATAAAAATCAAGCATATTTGTTAAAAATTAAACATAATTGAATATTACAGTCAAGCCTAGATTCTTAGAGATCAGTTGAAAAAGAATAGGAATGAAAAATAATATAAAAGTAGATTTGACGCCATCTTGACTCTTGGTATTTAGTTAAAAGTTGTATCTGTCATTTCTTTCTATTTTTTTTTAAAGATTTTTATTTATGTATTTTATTAGATAGAGAGCGAGAGCACAGGCAGACAGAGTGGCAGGCAGAGGCAGAGGGAGAAGCAGGCCTCCCGCCAAGCAAGGAGCCCGATGTGGGACTCGATCCCAGGATGCCGGGATCATGACCTGAGCCGAAGGTAGCCGCTTAACCAACTGAGCCACCCAGGCGTCCCAAAAGTTGTATCTGTATTTTCTTCACTTGAGGTCTTCTCTATTAATATCTCATTTAATTTTCTATTCAACACTGCATCATTCCTTCCCAGGTCCTCTCCCTGAGACCGTTTGGGCAACTTATTACCTTCTAACAGAGTGGGGACAGCTTTACCTGCTAATTCTGCTGCTACACTGGTGTGGTAATAACTAACCATGTGACCTAGTGAAAAACCACAACAGTGACATCTGGGTAGTAGGGAAACCACAGATGGGACACAGCTATGGGTACCAACATTAAAATAATGTTCATAATTTTGCTGATAATGGGAGCCTTGATTGCATTATTGTGTATTCTGGGTAGTTTAAATCTTATAAATAGAAAGCTCCTAAATAAAGTCAAAATTTCTGGCATTTACTTACATAATATTGTTTTCTCTATGAATAGAATAAAGGGGCAGAGGGATAAGGAAATTGTCTTAGAACTTTTGACAGAAATCATAATAATTTCCATCTGAAAAATTCTGCAGATTTCTGGAAAAATACAAAAGAACATAAAAAGCTAGCTGTTAAGTTAGCTGTCAAATTCAGGTCAAAGAGTTTAAGCTTTTGTTTGGTAGATTTATATTCTGGAACTTCTTAGTAACTTTTTTATTCTGGACGAGTAGGATAATATGACAGTAATAAAGACATGGAAGCAACACTGAGATATTTCACCGAGGAAGAACTGAGCAGCTCAGTTCACAGTCAGTAATGCTTTGGCAAGCAGGGAGGGATTAGGCATGTACTAAAGAGAAATAATGCCTGTCCTGTTTTCCTAATCAGCCACCTTATAGTTTAAGGAATTTCAATATTCTAGCGTAATCAAGTCAAGCAATCAATTATCTGTGCCAAAGAGAAGACCTGAATAAGGAAAGTATCTGAATTAGTTTACATTTTTATCCAGCATTTTCAAACATTCTCAAAATCATGATATCACTTACATACTTTGCTATTTCTATTCAGGTTGGCCTTTCTTAGAGTCTTAGAGTGGCTAATATTATCTTCTCCCTACCTCTTTGGATGGTTAGCTACTTTAACTTTTTCTTTCCTTCTTCTTTTTTTTTTTTTTTTTTTTTCCTTTGCTTAAGTAGTGTTTCCAAGGAACTAACATAACTTTCTTTATACATCCCCTGGGAATTAATGCTGGAGATGAGCAAAAAGGTTCTGGCATACTCAGACTGGCCTGTCGCTGTCAGTTGCTGTTCTCCTCCCAAGCTGCTTATAGCTCAGCAAAGAATTTTCAGCCAACCCCAGGACTCTGCAGGAATAATGATTCCTTGGGAGACTCATCACTAGCTGTTTTCAGGTGGGAAGCAGGCCCGGGTATTCACTATACTTTGTGCAGAGACTCAGACCTAAAGATGGCTGGGCTTGTAGGTCATTTGTTACTTGTTGAGAATTAGGACAAAAGCAGAAAAAATGAATTGCTGCCTATCATTAGTTCACAATCACTGTCCTCTGGACATCTCCGTCCGAGTGCCTCCTGTACCCCAAACTTAGTACTTGCCCAACTGAACTCTATCTCTACCCTTCTTAAAAATTGGATATTACATTTGTATTTTCTCACTAGGGTAATGGTATCACCATCTTACCATGCATTGAAAATAGTAACCTTGAAATAAATTTTTTTTAACTCTCCTTCTCCCATATACCTTCTTTTACCCCCATTTTTATTTATTTATTTATTTAATCAATCAATCAAGACCTGTTGATTATCTCACCAACATATGCCAAACTGGCTTTATCTGTACTGTCCCCAGTGCCATCTGCTTACTTCAGGCTTGCATGATCTCTTGCCCATACTGTTGTGGGAAATCTTACCTGTCTGTTGTCCTGCAGTGTTCCTTCCTGTTAATTTCTTCTTAACCTTCAAGTTTTAATTAACACATTGTCTTTGCTAAGCATTTTCTGAACTTCCCACGTTAGTTCAGTATGGCCTTCCGTGCTCCCATGCACATCGTTGTAGCACTTACTCGTGCTGTGATCCACATCTTTGTTTATGCCCTTATTTCTCCAACTAGACTTGGAAGCCCTCGAGAAAGGACCTTTGTCTGGTATACTTTGAAATTCTGAGCACGGGGTAAATGCCCAGCATCTTTCTTAAATCAAAATGATGAATAGAAAATGTTCTGATGGGTTATGAAATCCAAAATTGGTGGTATAAATGGATAAAGTAGAAATCCGGAAGGTTTTATTATTATATTTTAAACACACATTATGTACAGCATTTATGTGAATGGGAGAATAGGTTCCAGGTTTGCCAAACATTTCTCTCTTGAGCATTTTAAAAATCACAAGCAAATATGATTTTACACTGTGAATTTAGGATGCAGTAGTAAATGTGGCAAGTCTATGCCTGAATCAAACTGCACAATATTCCAGCACTCTACCTGGTTCTGTCAGTATTCAATTCAAAAGCTAGTGGAAATTGCCAAATTGAATGCTTTTCAAGGGTTCATTGGTGACTAAAGATAAGTTGAGCTCCAGGGCCAGATGACCCAGAGCACAGTTTTTAAAATGAAATGATTCATAATGAAATGATTCAGGTGAAAACAGACAAAAATAAAACCTATACATGGAAGAGGTTAAAATAGTTTATTCGATGATATATATATATATATATATATATGTATATATAGTTTATGAATGATTACAAAATGCGGTATCACATTTGAAATTGACTAGAATTTTGTGAAAATGTGCATTTATGTGCAAAATGTAATTATGTACATGAAGTTATTAATGTAATTATTATAGCATACTTCAGCTTAATGGTGGGGTTTTGCAGCTTTTAGTATCCTCATGTAAATTACAAGGCACAACTTGAAAGCAAGAACATAGAACTTATTTATCTTTAGATCATTGCCTTTCAGTGGGATGGGGTGATTGGAAGAGAGTGAGGCACTCCCAGCCTCATCCCACCATGGCAGTATATCAGAATCTCTGGGGGCCTTTTCAAACTGCTCATTGTTCTTGGACACAGTAGGAATCACCATGTAAAGCCAGCTTTTCCTGATGAGAGTGTGGTATTCTTGAAGAATATTAAGGCAGAAAAAACGAGAGTACTATTGAAAAAGGAGTCAGTGGTTGAGAACACTTTTGTTTCATATTTCAAAGATACCAAAAACAAGATGCCATTTATATTTTCACATACTCAAAAAGAAGCATTTATAAAATAATAACTTTTGTGTTACAGTTTCTGTCTTTTCTCTTGATCAAGTAAATATTGATAACTGAAGGGAGAAAAAGGGATTTATCAGTGACAATATATGCATAGATACCTATAACATATATACATTGTAAATAAAATGCATGACATAGGAAGGCTGAACTGACTCTGCTTCTATTAAAATGGTGGTAAGCCTCAAATACGTCCCTTTAACAAGAGAGTGAGAGATGCCAAAACTGAAGACCATGATAGACCGCCCATTATACTTAATAAGAATGGCTGGGAAATATGGATGCAAGACCACAAGAATTCTTTTTACGTGGGTAACTGCTAAGTAACAGCAGGCACTAGTATACTCACCATTCAAAGCAATGTTAATTGTGTATTTAGACATTAAAGGGCAGTCATAGGTCAGAATTTAAATTTCTTCAATAGAACATGACTGTTCTTTGACATAAGTCAATGTTGCTGGCAACAAAAGCTATTATTGACACATATGTAGAAGACCTGGGAATCTATCTAGCCAAATCAGGATTCTTGAGTAGTCTAAAAAGAAGCCTGAAGCCTGAAGGTTAAAAATGATAAATGTCTCAGAATATAATTTATATTGATCCTGCTTTTTTTTTTTTTAAGGTTATTATCCTTGAAATCTGTTGCCCTCCTCTTAATACATTAGCTGTGTTTTCCTAGATTGGAAACACTACAGGGACTAGGGAATTTGGTAAACATGAGCTCAACACAGTATCTCAGGTTTACAATGTGACTCACTTTTATAAAAAATTGTATGTTATTATCCACTTGAAACAAACATGGTAAAAGCCTTTTATAATAAGGCCAACAGGTGATGGTCTTATCCCCTGAAACCGTTATGTTAAAGACTTTTCTGTCCTATGAAAGAATATGTAACACACCATATACTCACTGAAGGAAGCTTTTAAAAGTTCTGTGGTGACACAGTGTTGCCATGATAGAGGTAGTTAATAAAATGACATGTGGGTTCTTATAAAAATAGTCATGCTTCTTTTATCCATTCCTTTAATAGTGAAACAAAAGAACAGTTGCTGGCTGAAGTTGTGCTGTTGAGGTAATACTAAGTTCTACCTTGGAATGACTTTGAAGAGAAGTCAGTATTTTACATGCAGATCATTTTTATTAACCAGCTTGATAAAGAAGTAATTTAAGATAATTAAGCACTTTAACTCTGACAGGTCGATGTTGTTTAGTGACAGGTGTGTCATTTGTATGGCAAGTAGCTAATTTGACAGATTGTATTTTCTTTCAGGAGCCCCCTCCTGCCTCCTTTTCCAGTCTTTAGATGTCAGCTGTTTTCCCATCCTTGGGTCTTTCTTATTTTAGGGAGGCTAAGACTGACTTTATTGGGGTCCCTGGGTGGCTCAGTCATTAATTGTCTGCCTTCGGCTCAGGTCATGATCCCAGGGTCCTGGGATCAAGTCCCCCATGGGGCTCCTTGCTCTGCGGGAAGCCTGCTTCTCCTTCTCTCACTCCCCCTACTTGTATTCCCCCTCGCTTCTCTCTCTCTCTCTGTCAAATAAATAAATAAGTTCTTAAATAAAAAAAAAAAAAAGAAGACTGTCTTTATTTGCTTTCATCATATTTGATTGTGCCACCGTTTGCCTGAATCACTTTCAGGACAGTTGTTTATTTCCTCTAACTCACGGTAAAAGGATTGCCTTTTGGAATTGAACATTGTTTCCTATATCTCTGTTTTTCTTCGGACACTGAAATCAAACAGCATGTTGTGAGATAGCAGAGTAATTGTGTTTTGTGATGTTGACTCTGAAATTGGAAGACCGTGTCCCCAAATGCCCCTATGTTTCTATTTCAGAGGCCTATGTGAGTCTATAAATCATGAATTCACTTTTAGTAATTTTGGATCCTATTTCCATTGTTTTGACTCTACCAACTACCAGAAGTAGAAATTTTGGAAGTCTGATCCCTAGATGGAATTTTGTCTTACCTAGGACACAGTAGTAGGGATTGTCCAGGCCTCTCATCAGAGTCTTCAACTCTCTTATGATAATAGTCTTTGTGAGAATTATAATCAGTTTGTCTTGGTTATCAGGCTACACATGGCCTTCTTAATTATAATCATCTTGTTGTTGACAATTTCCAATACTTTTGTCTTAAGATAAAAGGACTGTAGAATTCTAGGCAGACCTCCCTTATATTGTATAAGAGTAAGATTTAAGAGTGTTCTCTTCATTTTACTTCTATTACTCTACTAGTGATGTCTAAAATCTTTTATACACTAACCCATCGTTCACTCGGGCAGAAATAAGTCTCATGAAGACAGAATTTTTTAGAGTTCTGGTTACTGCATTTTCTCTCTCTATGCATAAGAATCTTGAGGGGCTCTTCAACTTCAGCAATTAGGATGAAACAAAATGATTTGCTCAGAATGACTGACTCCCAATTATGTAAGGTAAAATCTATATAATTTAATTTCATAAATATTTAAATACATTTTGATAATCAAAAAAATAGAACTATCCCTACTTATCATAATGATAATACAGCACAAGAGGTACATAGAAGAAGATAAAAATAACCTGAAATAATTTGATAAGTATAGTGTTATATTTTTTCTTTGTATATTTCTCTGTATTTCAATAAATGGGTTTCTATCCTACATACTCTTTGAATCTGGCATATCTTCATCACTTTTTTACCTCTATGTGGATGTACCATAACGAATGCCCTTTTATTTCCCAGACATTTAGATTGCTTTTAAAATTTTAGCAAATGGGGTGTTGAACACGCATGTACATACATCTCTACACTTGAGTAATGTTTTCCCTTAGGGTAAGTCCAGAGAATTGGTTCGGTGTGGTAAAAGGTATAGTCACCTTTTAACTGTAAAGAACATTGCCAGGTTGTCGTCTAGAAAATTATTTCAATTTTTACTCCCTCCTTCATATGAGTACTTGTTTTCTCTCATTACCTGCCAACACTGACAGTTGCTAATCATTTCAGTTTTTTGACATGGTGATAGGTAAAACCTGGTAACTAGTTTTATTTGCAATCCTGTCTGTTATTGAGGTCATGTACATCTTCTCATACATTTATTGGATATGTATATTGGTTTTAATCATTTTTCTATAGAAGTATTAGTCTTTATTTTCTTATTTCTTAACTCCATTTATGTAATACATTGTTTTTCTCAACTGTTCTAAAACCATCTGTATCAAAAAGCATCTTGAATATATATTTTTACTCATTCTTCTTTCCTTTTTTTTTTCTATTCCTTTCAACTGGTTCTATTTTTGATGTGTTAGTAGAATACTATTTAACTCTAGCAAAATATTACACTTTTTACTTACTCAGATTTTTATGAATTTTTCTACATATTCATGTTTTATTTTCTAGGCAAATATTGGAATCATAAGTCCATATATTTACACATCATGCACATATAGAGTAGGTTCTGCTAGCACTGCCCAGCTCTTCCTCATTAAGGAATTAGTGTCAACCCTTATCCAGTAGGACCAAGGGAAGAGTTCTTCATTAGAGTGAAAATTATGTCATGTACCCTCGATTGTTACTGCCCCACTCCATTTGGCCAAGATTTTTTTTTTTTAATTTTAAGGCTCCCATGACTAATCACAAATAGTTTAAAGTCTTTGTTTACATATTTTTCAATGTTTAAGTATTGAGTGAGTGTTTTAAAAAAATTATAAATGAAAGACTATTTCTCTTTATTCTAAAATGCAAAGTAGGTCTCAGATATTTAACAGTGTTAGGGTATAATGATAAGTAATTATGTTGATATGTAGGCAGTTAACAAGTTCACCTAAACAAAATTTATTCAAAAGTAGTGAGTAGTATTATCTTCCAAAAGACCTAAGGTACCCTGTCAAGTGAATGTACACATATTACCATGTCTGTCTAGAAGTACTATTGCCCAAAGATTGAATATTGTTGTAACCTAGATATTGCCTCCCACACTTTTCTAAGGTAATTTAAGATAAAGAGTCATCTACAGTACCCTGACCCCTCTCCATCCGACCATAATTTAGTACCTCTCACAGTGTCTGGCAGAGAATGAGAGCTCAGTATACTGTTCATTTGTTTTAAATTAAAAATATACAGATGGACATGACTCTTCTCTCCCCATTTCATTTGTTAGTGTTTGTTTCATGGATGGGCTTAAGCGGTTCTGAGCATTAAGATATTAGACTAAGATTCAAAACCCGAGACTGTAGATGACATTAGCACTAGAGCTGTGAGGCCAGCAATAGACCCAGAGCTTAGCTCAGGCTACGTGAACCTCACACATGCCAAAGTTGGCCAAGCGGCCATGGGAGGCAAAAACTAACTCTGTGGAGAAGGCAAGGGGTCAAGAGAAGCAAAGCAAAGAAAAATATATCTAGAGGGACAGAGAAACGGGGGAAAGGAGAGACAGAGAAATAAAATGAGAGAGGAGAAAGTGCTGAGAGGAGAGAGGAGGGGATGGGAGGGAGGACTGATTGATTACCTGCAAGGAAAAGGGATGTTCTGGCAGAGCATGGAGAGGAATCCCAGAGGCAGTAGCCATGTGGAAGTAGGAATACAGTAGGCAGAGATGAGGAGGTGCTGCAGGCCACTTGCTAATGTCATGCCGCTTACTCAGTGTAAAGTCCTCTCTGTTTCCACTCAAGGTAAGAGGAAGAGGGTGAGGAAAGCGGAGGGGAAGCAGAACTGCTGCAGAGAATATGTCAGGCTTTGGAGCAGTTGGAGGTCACTGTGAGCTTCAGCCATGCCTGTTGAAGCTGCTCTCCTACTGACCATGTGGCCAGGTGTCCACTCCTCAGGAAACAGGTCCCCCCATTGCTCCAATGTAAAGGAATCAGTGTGTGTGTGTGTGTACTGATGGGACTGAATGTAGAATACCATCTTGCTTCAGCCACCCACCCTGCTCCATCACTGCAGAGAACCTAAACTCCATTTAAGTGGCACTTTCAAAGGGCCACAACTTACAGAATATCTGGCTCAGTTTAGAAATAAACTAGGTCATTTATGCTATTAAGAACAGATAAAAGAGGGGTGCCTGGGTGGCTCAGTGGATTAAGCCTCTGCCTTCAACTCAGGTCATGATCTCAGGGTCCTGGGATCGAGCCCCACATTGGGCTCTCATCCCACATCAGGCTCTCTGCTCAGCGGGGAGCTTGCTTCCCCCCGCCCCCCACCTGACTCTCTGCCTACTTGTCATCTCTGTCTGTCAAATAAATAAATAAAACCTTAAAAAAAAAAAAAGATAAAAGCAATCAAACCTGTGACAGTGATCCCATGTAGGTGACACATGGACTGAATGGAGCTGCTACTTTTATCTATTTTATCTGATCATCTAAATTGAAATTTTAAAAAAATCCTTATTTTACTAGACTCAGAATTCAATCTAAGTCTGTACTAGAGTATACTGTCAAAGCAGAAGTTATTGACTATTCCTACAGTTGCTATTGGTGATTTTAAAAACATGGAGATTTGATACAATGTTGCTAAGAATTATCTTTAAGTCCTGGTAAAATGCTATGACTAAATAACAACATGGTGAAATACCCATCCACAGGTCCAGCAGGTATGATGCAGTCTCTTTCATTCAATATATATTCATGAACACTTTTGGTTAGACATTCTTGCATGATTATATTAAAATCCATTGTTCTATTTTATTCCATTTCCATTTTATGTTATTATTGCAATGTACTTAGAGTAAATAGTAGCATCAAATATGAATCTCATTAAAGTTATATGGAGAAATTCTACTTTTTAATATGTGCTTTTCATCCATTTTACCCTGTGTCCTTTCTTGAATGCTGGTTAACTGTTAAAAAAAAAAAAAAAAAAGATATTCCAGCCTCTCTTGTTGTTGATGTTGTTTCTATAGTGTGCAGCTATTATCGAGATAAGTCTTATTATATTTTTAATTAAACTAAAGATTGTTCCTATCATCATTTTATTCAATCAAATAGTATTTAAGAATGCGTTATTTTTCTTAGTGTAATTGTATTTACTGATCTCAGTTGTTGAGAAATGTTACAGTGGAAAACCATTAAACTCCAAAGCACTGTTAAAATGTTGCTAAAATTTAAAAGTAAAAAGTTTCATTCTGTGGCTAACACTTTTGAGTACTGTTAGCCATTCTCATAAAAGGAGTGCTGTGTCTCTTCAGTTCCTTATTCTCTTTGCTCTGATGTGATCTTTACTTTCAACTTCTATACCTAACATCTCATTAGCTTATAACGTAAGGAGCCTCTTGATGGCATGAGACCAAGAAAATAGAAATCTTGGTAACATTTTCATAGGGGATGTGTTTTATGAAGTTATTGTTTGTGTTTGTTTTAGTTTTAGTTTTTTTTAAAGGAGCGTAGAATCTCAGAGTTTGAAAGAGTTCAGAGGTCAGAATTGACCTAATTTATGCCTTTGATAAATGAATGAATTTCTTCTACTCTGTGCAGGGTTCCAGTTAAACATTGTAATGTTGACCAAATTTCAGAGAATATAAAAAATGGAAGGAATCTCAATTTCTAAAGCTAACATTTTTTTTTATTATGGCTTGGAAAGGGACCAAATATCATAAATGTTATGGTAACACATTTAACTTGAGTCACCATATGATTTTTTTCAAAGGAATGGCATTAAACAGATGTGATATAGAACTCATTATGAAAGAAAATCCACTCAAAGGATTAAAAAAAATTACCACTATTTATTTAAGGCTTTTCTTTACCAGAATTTAGAGGAAAAAAAAAAAAGTGAGCTTCATATTTGTGTAATAAAAGGCAGCTGTTGCTACCTCATTTGTTGACTGAATGGAGAGCGTTGCTTTCTTGGGATTCCCTGGAGGGAAAAAAAAATGCCTAGCAAATGCTGGCAAAGATGCTGGGAAGATATTCCACTAATAGTAGTTGTAGTCAGTAATTTCATTCACTCTCAAATTCCTTATTCTCTCATTCCACTTTTTCCCCCTTTGTTTCTTTATTAGAAACTAAGCAGTTTCTTTCATGAGCCATTCTATTTATACTTTTGCAGTTTTGACTCCTTTAAGGTTCTTCCATTCTAAAAAATATTTCTAAGATCTAGTTCTACCACCAACGAGCTCCTTTAAACATTATGAAACCTGTCTTATGTAAATATTCTATGAATTTTAGCATAGATGAACATAAGATTCACTTCGATTACTTGATTTTTAATTTATAAATTAATGAGATAGGGGATGCCTGGGTGGCTCAGTTGGTTAAGCGGCTGCCTTCGGCTCAGGTCATGATCCCAGTGTCCTGGGATCGAGTCCCACATCGGGCTCCTTGCTCTGCGGGGAGCCTGCTTCTCCCTCTGCCTCTGCCTGAGTTCCTGCCTGTACTCTCTATCTCTGTGACAAATAAATAAAAATAAAAATCTTTAATAAAAAAAATAAAATTAATGAGATAGAGTTTTCAAACAACCACTTTTCAGCTATACTTTTGAAGAAAAAAAATCTAGTAATTTTCATGTCTCATATAACTTATGCAGATATTGGAAATCACCCATAATGAGTTTATATACATTTGGAAAAGACTCTTCAGACCAAGGTTTTGTCCATAATGGCTTTAGATAATGGCTCTACATAGACTAAATAGAAAGTAGAATTCAATACTGGTTTAATCCAAAGACAATAATATGGGGATTGTCAGAATTTTTTAGACAACATTCAGAACGTAGCATACAGCTTTATTTCAAGACTGCAACTCTGCATCAGACTATTCTTTGCCTCTTATTATCAGTGAAGCATTAACCGTACATCTGGGATCAAGTTGAACTCTATCAAAAGAGATGGCCACCATGTTCTGGAACCTTCTCCAGTAAACACATCTTCCACTGATACAGACGCGCTCTTATGACATCATCTTAGACTACTGAACTAGAAGAAAATTAGTTTTAGTCATAACTTCATCACTTACTGTGTGATATTAAATAAATATCTTAGTTTCTGTGATTAATAGCTTTTTGTCATGGATGTCATTGGTGTGTAATACTCCTTGTCCAGCCCAACTCACAGGGCTGTTTTGAGAAATATGATTCTTATTAATACCTTCCACAGTGCAAATGTTTGTATTCCCAATTTACTGAGATCCACATTTTTAACATATATTATCTGTGGCAATCAAGTGTATTTCAGCACCTACTTTATTTGAATAGCAGGCAGATAATCTTTTGGAATCTTCTGGCTTCTTCATACAAGTGCAGATACATAAAATATTGCCTACAAACACAAAATGGTATACATAGTAATAACAGTCCACGTGCTGCCTTCTACCTCCTTCCTGGAACTCTGTCAGATGGATTGATTGATTTAAATTCTGTCAGTTTTAAATGACAACCACCATGAGAGGTTTCCGAGACAGTGCTTTATTTTGAAAATCACAAGAATCTTGAGTTCAAACGAAGAAATGTAAACATTCATTTAAAATATTTATTTGTTTACTATTTGAAAATAAATATACTTGATACTTTGGAGAAATAATAGTAATATTATTGAGTTTTATTAGTAAATTGAGAGGGAAACAAAAATGGTGTACCTACCACCCTAGCTTATTCTTCCTCGAATAAGTAAGCAGTGGAGCTGAGTGAAATAAATGGCTATGCTAAAAGCATAAATAACCTACAGATGGGATATAAATAAAATCCAATATAAATATAAAATGAATATGAATAAAATATGAATACAAGTTAAAATGCAGTTAATCTAGGCTCAGGGATTTGGCAAAGGCTTTGTGAAAGGGACCTGCAGGTAAGCTAGGGCCTGAAAGGTAAGTTGGACTTTCATAGAGGAAGGGAAAGATGGGGATTTTAAACAAAAGGAACTGCAAAAGTACAACATGAAAGATGGTGAAAGAACATGGCCATCAGAGTGGGATGCATGGAATATGCAGTGATGTGTGAAACTAAGAAAACAAGTTGGATTGGTGAATCCAATTATAAAAAATTCACTTTTGAAAAAAATTCCCATTTGATTCCATAAATTATTTTTGAATAGTCTGAAATGTAGAATGGAATATGTGAAATTGGAAGCCAGAAGCATTCTCTTGAACCCCAGCCCCAGAGGCCAGCAGCCTATATGCGTTTCCACATACTGTGTCATAGATGGCTGAAACTCAGCAGACCCAAAGCCAAGTCCACCCTTTCCAACCTCCCATCTGCCCATGCCTGTCATCGATGATATTAACTTCTCAGTCACACAATCTAGAAATCTGGACATTTTCCAGAAGTACACTCTCCTCATGTACCCCACCATCCAGTTGACTGTCACATGTTGTTTTGTTATCTGCATTCTAAATATTGCTGAAATCTAGCTTCTGTTCTATATCTGTGAGTGTTTTGTCCTCTTGTCCCATGTTTGTCAGATCTGTGTTCCACCTTTCTCTGCCCTTTGGTTTTTGGAGGCTGTTGCAGTAGCCTGCATCACTTGGGTCCCTCTTGCCTGCTTTCCTTTTGGGGGGTTAGGGGTGCCCAGTGGGAGGCATCAGCAGGAGAGTGAAGACAGGACAGAGAATAGTTCATTTTCTTTTTGGTTCTTTTCCTGGCATACTCCCTGCTTGAGTACCAGGCTTCCATCTCCCTTCTTGGTACCCATAACTATGCCCACATTTCTGTAAATAGTCTTTTCACAAATTTGTCAACATTAAAACCCTGCAGGAAATCTGTTTTCCTACCAGAACTCTGCAAGATAGAATCCCCTTTTCCAGCTAGGGCTCTGGACTTTTGTAGCAGAATTCTAACTAGTCTTTCTCTTTCCAGACTGCATTCTTCACACTGCTTTGGAGAACTATGTTTTTTGAACATGTGATGTTATGACAGTTTGAATAATAGATTAATATCCTGTAATGACCAATGTATGGCATTATTTAAATAATCTCAGTTTTGTAAAAAAACAAAAACAAACAAAAAACCCTGCATACTTCAGTATGAAAGGGAGATGCCATTGTTCCTGGCATAAGTGTGAAGATATTGCTGTTTTTCTTTACTTAGTGTGAGTTTGTTTGTTTTTGTAATTTTTACTCTGAGGGTGGAGAGAATTAGACAAACTGTGTATTTATATAATAGACAAATGTTTTATAACTTTTTGTTATAAGAATGTTGCTAACTGCTGGTTTGTTTACTTTCTGACTCAGATGCTAGAATCGAAAGAAATGCCCCTAAATTTTACTTAGAAAGTTTGAGTTCAATATAAAAAAAAGGGTGAATGTAACATTAAGTTTAAAAAAACAGTGAGATAATCATTTAACTGGTTATATGAAGTAGGGTTGGGAGTCTTTTCTAGATGCTCATGAATTATAATTTAACTTAAAACTAAATATGTTATTTAAAATGCTACATTCTATCAGTTATTTAAATTCCCAAGAGTATTTTGCATAACCCTTTTCTACATCTTCTCTGAGGACAAATCGCTTTGGACCCCTTATCAGTTGGCAGGCTTACTGCTGCCTATGATTAGCTCAATAATAAAAGCTATGGTTGGATTTCTTACTGAGTTGTTCCACATTTTAATCATTAGGATAATTTTATTCTTCTGCTGTGATTATTTGAATGTTTTAATGCCTATCTGGTATAAGTTTCTTCTGCCATTTGATCTGTTTCCAAAAAATGAAGTCTCAAGAAGCCTAAATTATAGGCATATTTAGTTTAAAAAAATATTTTACTTGCCCAAATTGAACTCCAGTCTGAATTTTGTTCCAATGGAAGTAAAAACTTAATGTATTATTCCAAGATAATTTTTGTATAGTTTTTCTTCTTTTTGTCCTCATCTCATTCTGTTCCCCTTTAATTATTAACTTCCATTTTACCTATATTACAGCTTGACTGAATGTTTGAGGATATGTTATATGGAAAACATTTTTCAAATGACATATTTATGTAGAATTAATCAAGGGTGATATATGAGGACATGGCACTTTCTTAATTTTAGATGAAACAGTTGGGTCTAATGAAATGGAAATGGTTGGAATAAATGTGATTATTTCAGCTCTTGATGGCAGTCTCATTTTGATAAAACCTCAACTTTCAGATGCAAAATATGTAATAAACAGAAACAGACTTCAAGTAGACACCTGACCCATCCCTTGCTATGAACCTGCTTTGGGAAAACAAATAAATTATACTTCATCATTTTCTCAGTAGAGAAAATGAATATTTTCACAATGGGATTTTAATAATATTACTGAAACTTGAAAATAAAATAGCTGCTAATAAAACAAAAAATCCGTGTCTTCTTATTAGAGCCCCACTGAAAAACATTTACTGTTTTGGGTTTGTATATCGTTTATTTGTCTAGAATGACTGCTATTAGGTGTTCAAAATGCTTAAGAAACTTGAAGTGCATGGGAGAGGGATTATTCAGGAAATAGTCTAAGTAATGTGGCCAAAGTTTTTCAATTTAGCTTGATGGTCTCCCCAAAATTATTGCCCATGGGGAGGAGTCAAGATGGCGGAGAAGTAGCAGGCTGAGATGACATCAGCCAGCAGGAGATCAGCTAGATAGCCTATCAAACCATTCTGAACACCTACAAATCCAACAGGAGATCGAAGAGAAGAAAAACAATTCTAGAAACAGAAAATCGATCACTTTCTGAAAGGTAGGACCAGCGGAGAAGTGAATCCAACGCGTCTGGAAGATAGACCCCAGGGGGAGGGGCCGGCTCCCGGCTAGCAGCGGAGCACAAAATCAGGACTTTTAAAAGTCTGCTCCATGGAGGGACATCGTTCCAGGGCTAAACTGGGGTAAAGACCTCACGGGGACAACGTGGACTCAGGTCCCGCGGGGTCACAGAAGAATCGGGGGTGTCTGAGTGTCGCAGAGCTCACAGGTATTAGAGCGGGGAAGCCAGCTGTGGAGACAGAGCCGAGGTTTCCTGGAGCCAGGGTATGTGACACGGACCGGTGCTCTGTGACACGGGCAGGTGCTCTGTGCGAGGGGTCCCCACAAGATCTGGGGAGACTCCGACCCGGGAGAGCTCAGGGATCTACGGGGTTCGGAGACTCCAGGTGGGACTCTGCCAGAGACAGAGACTCTTGGTCACAGGCTGGGTGAGCTCGGAGCGCTCCCAGAAACCAGTGAGACGGGACTGCTTACGCACGATTTTCCCCAAGCACGGCCGGAGGCTGGGGAGACGGGAGGGAGTAAACGATTTTCTCTGAAGGCGCACTGAAGACTGGGGCCACTAGCTCTCGGCTCCTCCGAGCTGGAGATTGGGAGGCCGCCATTGTCATTCCCATCCTCCGGAACTCTACGGAAAGCGTTCAGGGAACAAAAGCTCCCGAAAGCAAACCTGAGAGGATTACATAGCCCAGCCCCTGGTAAGGGCGGTGCAATTCCACCCGGGGCAGAGACACTTGAGAATCACTACAACAGGCCCCTCCCCCAGAAGATCAACAAGAAATCCAGCCAAGACCAAGTTCACTTAACAAGGAGAACAGCGGATTCTTATCTGGACAAAATGACAAGGCGGAAAAACTCACCACAAAAAGAAGAACAGGAGGCAGGACTGAAGGCTAGGGACCTAATCAATACAGACATTGATAATATGTCAGATCTGGAATTCAGGATGACAATTCTCAAGGTGCTAGCCGGGCTCGAAAAAAGGCATGGAAGATATTAGAGAAACCCTGTCAGGAGAAATAAAAGCCCTTTCTGGAGAAATAAAAGAACTAAAGTCTAATCAAGTTGAAATAAAAAAAAGCTATTAATGAGGTGCAATAAAAAATGGAGGCTCTTACTGCTAGGATAAATGAGGCAGAAGACAGAATTAGCGATATAGAAGACCAAATGACAGAGAATAAAGAAGCTGAGCAAAAGAGAGACAAACAACTACTGGACCACGAGGGGAGAATTCGAGAGATAAGTGATGCCATAAGACGAAACAACATTAGAATAATTGGGATTCCAGAAGAAGAAGAAAGAGAAATAGGAGCAGAAGGTATACTGGAGAGGATTATTGTAGAGAATTTCCCTAATAGAGCAAGGGGAACAAGCATCAAAATCCAGGAGGTGCAGAGAACACCCCTCAAAATCAATAGGAATCGACCCACACCCCGCCATTTAATAGTAAAATTTACAAGTCTTAGCGACAAAGAGAAAATCCTGAAAGCAGCACGGGACAAGAAGTCTGTAACATACAATGGTAAAAATATTAGATTGGCAGCAGACTTACCCACAGAGACCTGGCAGGCCAGAAAGAACTGGCATGATATATTCAGAGCACTAAACGAGAAAAACATGCAGCCAAGAATACTTTATCCAGCTAGGTTATCATTGAAAATAGAAGGAGAGAT
>RCUC01165391.1:0-95379 GCA_003697995.1 Taxidea taxus jeffersonii
AAAAAAAAAAAAAAGAGATCACAGATTTTTAAAAAAATAAAAATAAATAAAATAATCTAAAATTAGCCAACGGACAACCCCACCACTTACTATAAGAATATATGGTTTTAGTGTTAATGATTTTAAGTACAGTTGACCCCTGGACAATATGGAGGTAAGGGGCACTGATCCCTTTCTCCCTACATGCAGTAGAAAATCTGAGAGTAACTTCTGACTCCCCAAAAACTTAACTACTAACAGCCTATGGTTGACCAGAAGCCTTACCAATAACATAGAGTTACTTAACACATATTTTTGTGTAGGTATTAGATAGTGTATTCTTATAATAAAGCTAGAAAAAAAGAAAATCATAGACAAAATATGTTTACAAGACTATATGCCATATTGAAAAAAACCCACATATAAACGGACATGCACAGTTCAAAGCCGTGCTGTCAACTGTATTAGAAAAAGGGAAGGAAAGGAGGGAGAAAAAAAAGGGGAACTATCGAGAAAATGTGTAAGACTGAACTAGATATTTGGTGCCCTCTGCTGTCCCACTGCTGCGACTTAATACTAACAGGGCAATGCAGTTCCTTCTGAGACTCTATTTAAGTTAAAATTAGACAATACACTTTTCTTAAATACTTGATTTTGGAGAGGAGAGTTTATGATGGCACGGATGACAATGTACTCAGTGCTGATGTTACTTCACTTCCTTCCATGTGTTTTCATTAACAAGTATGTTAAAAAGCCTAAACCAAAAAAGGATATTTGAGAGGTTTTAAGGTTTAATACTAACCAATTTAGGTCACATGACATAAAATGTAAATTACTCAAAAGTTAAGTATACGTGTTAAATATAAACTCTTAGGTCAAGCCTGCTATAGAGATGATATCTTCTTTAAAGATATTTCTACAGGCCATGTCTTACTGGATAAGGTTTGAACACTAATAACATCCAAGTGGTCTTAATATATTAAGAGATTAGAAGATTAATATATTAAGGTTCCATAATACCAGCACAAAAGAGATTAAGTTGTAACTCTTCCCAAATGGCCAAGTCACCCAAATCATAAAACCAGGAGCCCTGGGGCCTGGGGCACCTCCACTCCTCATTAGACAAGCCTTTATATGACTCACTTAATGTCCCCTGCATCCATTCCTCTGTTTCCTAAACAGAGGAGAGATGCTGCAAATAGTGAACAGTGAACACATCCTATTTCCTTCACTGGTAAAACTGGGACAATAAAACCCAGCTCATTTTATCTCATATGAATGTTAAAGACACATGTGAAAACAATGGATCATTATGCCTCCATCAGAAAGGATGAATTACCCAACTTTTGTATCAACCTGGACAGGACTGGAGGAGATTATGCTCAGGGAAATAAGTCAAGCAGAGAGAGTCAATTATCATATGGTATCACTTACCTGTGGAGCATAAGGAGTAACACGGAGGACATAGGGAGATGGAGAGGAGAAGTGAGTTGGGGGATATCGGAGAGGAAGACAAACCATGAGAGACTATGGACTCTGAGAAGCAAACTGAGGGTTTTGGAGGAGAGGAGGATGAAGGCTGGGTGAGCCTGGTGTGGGCATTAAGGAGGGCACATACTGCATGGAGCGCTGGTGTGGTGCATAAACAATGAATTTTGGAACACTGAAAAAAATTAAATTAAAAACAAAAATAGCTGAAAGAAAGAAAAAAAGAAAGAGAGCGGGAGGGAGGGAGGAAAGGAAAGAAGAGAAAGAAAGAAAAGGAAAGAAAGAAACTGTTTAAAAAAAAAAGTGCTCCTAGGCTAATGCATCCTCCTGGGCATTCCAAACCCTTCACACATTTGTGAATGAAAGGAAATGAGAGGATATTCTGGAAAGTCAACTTGCTAAAAGAAAAGCTAAGACTAATAATGGCAAAATGAATAGGAGAAAAGAAAACAGGGTCACAGTGGTGAACAATCTCCAATTTCAGAAATACACTCAAGCAGATTCTAACCTGTTTTTAACCTTCTTCTCTCAGGGCTGCCTCCCTGAGCACATGGCTCCCTATGCTGTCTCTGCCCACTCACTGTCCCCACCCACAGCGGCACAGTGTTTTCTCTGCCTCTTTGCCCATTTTGCCTCTTGGTATCAAGCCTCCACACGAATGATTCTCTTCAGAAAAGCCTTCCCAACACCTCATCAGGTCAGTCATCTCCCGAGGGCTCTCTCCCACTTGGTTCCTACCTTGGGGAATATAAAGCTCACCACGATGAACGGCTCCCCCCTCTCCCTCATGAGAGCAGAAACCCCTGGACACTAGGACGGGCTGGGTTTGGAAGTGATTCACGCACTCTTCAGCTGTTCTAGCTCGGGGCCCAGCTTACAGCACACACTCAAGGTGTGCTGAATGAATGAAATCAGTCTATCACTCAATCAAGAGCGTTAAGCTAGTGTGTGCTGAATACCTATTGTGATAAATGTGTGAGAACATGTTGCCATCCGACTTCATTACAACCTTATTACCTCCCTTTTAAAGCTGAAAATAAATGGAAGCCAAGAGGTAAGCCAGTCAGCCACACGGGTCGTAGAGCTAGTCGATGTTTAGGACACAGAAGTCAGGGTCCAGACTTCCAGGTATCAAGAGCTTCTCAGCATTAGTTTTGCAAAGATTCTAGAGATGAGGGGTGGTGGAGAGGAGTCCATTCCATATTAATCAACCCTCAAATTCTGGGTTACTCACAGTGATTCAATGAACAGTTTGTGCCAGCCACTGGAACTACAAGGAGGATTATCTCCGATAGTCCCGTGAGGAGCTCTTAGTCCGATACAGAGCAGCAGTCCTCAGCCAGAGGTGACCTACTCCTCACCCTCAAGGAACATCTGGCACCATCTGGAGGCATGACTGTGAGTCACAAGTCGGCGAAGGTGCTAATGGCATCTAGAGGGTAGAAGCTGGGGAGCCGCTGCACAAGCCACAGGGTACCAGACGGACCACAGAACAAAGAATGATCCGGCCCCAGATGTCAGCGGTGCTGAAGTTAAGAGACCCGGACACACAGAAACAGACATGTAAACGAACACATGTCCGTGTTTCCGGGTACTGGCACCAAAGAAGCAGTACAGGTACAGAAACGTAAAGGTCAGAGAAGATCCAAACGACTGCTAGACTTGGCAGCATTACCTGAAAACTTCGGGACCCTCTGCACAGACGGTGGTCACAGAACTGAGGCTCGTGGGAGCACAGAGGGTCAGCCGGGCGGGTGGGAGCTAGCCATGGGGGGCGGGGAGGGTTGAGGGAGACACGGGTATTCTGGGCCCAGCAATGAGCAAATACTACACTTATTGACATACAAACTGGAGAACCAAGCTACAGTGCACTGTGGAAAGCTGAAATCCCGATTTATGCTGACAGATCCCCTCCTTTCTTTTTTCTACACACTCTTTCTTTGCAGACATCCACCCGCCCTCAGAAAATATCAAGCTCACCAAGGCTATCTACTGCCGGATGTGAGTGTAATTACAAAAAATAAGCATCTTCATACAAACTAGGAGAATGTGTGGAACGCCACGGAAATAGATACACATGGTATAGAATTCCAACCACGACCACTACAACCAATTGCACTTCCTAACCTCAGACACTGCAATAAACTGCCTCCCAGAGATGACTGCCTGATTAATCCACTCCCAACCAAGGTTAACTGTAGGGCCTGCAACACCATGACATATAAATCTCCTTATGAATGTCACATGGGAAAAGTTCTTTTAAACTTTAAAATCACTGTCACTGGCTCAAAGCCCCAACGGCCACCCCTCATTCTGGAAGATCTCACCATCCACATAGGTCAGTGATCCTCAACTTATGGTCTGTAGCCCTGGGTGGGCGAAGGATCTCCTAATGGATATAAAAGGATTTGAAGTTCTAGGGCAAATGACACAATGTTAAACATGGAGCTGTGAGAGTAATAAAGTTGAGTTACTACGGTTACATGAGCTAATTATGATACAGGTGTTAGTTTTATATGTTACTATTTATAATTTGAAGTTAGTAGAGGACTGCAGCTTTCTAGACTTTCATTACTGAACTTAGATGTCACACAATCACAAAATGCAGAGTACTGGTACAAAGGTTCTACTGCCTATGAATGTATGAATTGCCCATAAAGGAGATGTTTTGGTACCAGCACACCATAAGTGCTGGTTCTCAACTGCTGTTATTCTTGCTTTTAAATAACTTCCCATTAGTTTGTTATTTGTTTTGGGTTTTTATTTGCATCAACAATGTTTTGCACTATTATTTTCTAAGAACAAGAGTAAGACATGTTTGAGCCTTACTGTTTGTTCCACAATCAGCATGCCAGGAGGGACTGCCCTCTCTTCTCTTCTTCTGGGTGAGCGCTCACCCAGTGAAAAGCAGGAAGTACCGGGAAAGTGGGCTTCAGGGTCTTTTGTGCCAAAGATGGAAACCATACTTGCCCTCCCAACTCTGGGGCTGTCTCAGCTCCAGCCCACTTCACCTGAATGTGTCCTCACCTCAGAGGTCTTGAGTGTTAGTATCTCCACACTGATCACAATCTTCTCTAGTTCCAGGCCTCCCACCATACCTGCTCTTCAACCTTCCAGAGCAGTGGTCCTCACACTGCTGCACATCAGTCACCTGGGGAACTTTAACATCCCCAGTGCACAGGCTGCATGCCCACCAATTCAATCACAAAGCCCCTGAGAAGAAGCTAGACGCCAGTAGTTTTTAAAGATCCCCAGATGATTTCAATTTGCAACAGTTTGGGAACCACTATCATGGAGGCATTCAGTCCCTGCATTTGATAGTTTTGTCAAAAACTATCAGCCTCCTCCTCTTTTGCACTCTTTCCCGAAAAAGGCCAGAACTTCTGGTTATCATATCAATCTCTTACAGCTACATCCTCAACTGTCCTTTATCCTCTGAATTACAGAACTGCAATTCAGGACCAGTGGCAAAATGTACCTACTACTTTTTCCTATATCTATTACTAACAGCTAAATACAACCCATTACAACTACAGATTCACAGTCAATCCTCCTACCCGATTTCCCCTCTCTCCCCCATCTTTACCCCTCTCATCAAGTCCCTACCCAGGTTCTTGTTCCCCATTAACAATCTTACCTATAGCCTCTTGGAAAAATGTGAAGGTTTCAGGAATGTTCTCTCTTCAATTTCCACCCACTACACACAGAAACATATATCTACCCAGACATCCAGTCTGCCCTCCCTCCCTTCAGTTTCAGAAAATAAAGTCTTTCCCCTCCAGGTCAAAGCCAATTGCCTTCCCTCAGTCTTTGAAATCTGCCACTCTCTCATTCCTGGGAAGCTAGCTTCATCAATTACCTCTTCCATATGCTAATCGAGAATATTCCTCTCTCTACTGGCTCTTTAACCCTAATCCACAAACATTCTCACCCCTTGCAAACTGCACTTTCCTCTAGCAATTCTTTCTCCTTTCCTTATCAAACTTTTTGAAAGTATTCCACATTTGCTGTTTCTATTTTCACACTTCCTGTTCACTCCTGAACCCACCACACTCAAGCTTCTGTCCCCAACATCCTAAGGAGCAATTCTGGAAAAGGGTACCCATGACATCACCGACAAACATATTTCAACCCTTCCAATAGTGAACATTTGCTGCATTTGATACGACTAATCACTCTCTACCCTTCTTGAAATTCTTGATCCCCTCAGTTTGCAACTCAGCACATTCTCCTGGTTCTCCTCAAACTCTTCACACTTCAAATTATTTCTACTTCCTCCCCTTAAGGTTAGTATCCCAAGAGTCTATCTCAGCCCATCTGCTACCTCTGAATAATCTTATGGCCTTCCATGGTTTTAAATACCAGATGTCCACTGGAGATCCCTCAGTGTATATATCTAATACCACACCCCTCCATCATATACAGAGCAACTCATCATCATCCCCCACAAAACCTATTCCTACGTTTGGTATCATACTTGATAAAGCTAATTTCTATTCAATCACCCGATCAGAAAACCTGTCAGTTAACCTCACTCACCATCCGCATCTAGGTCCTGCCAAATACCACTTACAGACAATTCTTGAATCTAAACTCTCTTCCACATTCCCTTGTATCTGTTGTACATATTTGCTTTCATACAAAATTCTTTTTGAAGGAAGGAATCGAACGTGATTTTGTTTTTTTAAAGTGTGAAAGCCACAGAGGTAAAAGATAAACTTTAAGCACCTTCACATGGTAAGCACGGACCGGCCTCATTTCACACCAGTTGCTGTCCCTCCTCTCTTCAATCTTCCAGCCTTGCTGAACACACATCATATTCCCCACTTCCTTCTTTGCATCTGCCATGCCAGAACATACTGCCACCCACCTCCATCCATCACCTGACTATGTTCTACCCATTCTTCAATGTCCCCTCCTCCAAGAAGCCAATCCTGATCACCTCAGGCTAGTCCAGGTCTCCACAGTACTTTCTGCATTTCTCAGCCATCTCACTCACTCCTCAGCATTGTATTTATCTGATTATATTCCCTGAGGGTAAATATCCTGTCTTACTCATTTTGGCTCTCCAGGGCCAAACACAGTATCTAGTAGTCAATAAATGTTTACCGAACTAGACTGATTCAATTATTTTCTAACAGATGCTATAAAAGTCAAGAAGTTTGAAAATCTTTTATATAGTCTAATAAAGAACAGATATTTCAAGCACATTAGAAGAAATTATTTCTTACCCAAGGTACAAACACATTAGTATTTAGCTACAAATCTTTATATTTTTATCAAGTTACTTCAAAATACCTTCAAGTTTCCAAATAAGAGTTAAATATAAAGTACCACACACAAGGGCTAGAAAGATCTGGCTGTTGAGAAGGTCGCAGGGTTAAATCTATCTACTATTCCTATTCTCTCAGCAGTCTGCCATTTGATTTATTACATGCGATGGTAAAAGGAATTTCTCCTTTGTTGTATCTCACATGCTTTGCACAACAATCTGAATTTCTTCTCAGGTACACTGTGATTTTGTTAAAGTACTTCCAAGGAGAAACAAAAGTGCTCTGAATAAAGAACCATCACAGAATAAGACTTTTTTCTTGGCTCAAAATAATATGATGAATTACATTTAATATGAACTATGAATTCCATTCATAAGTCCCCTGAACACCTATTATGTGCAAGACAGCGGGCCAATAAGGCACTAGAGCCATGGGGAGCTAGAAGGGGAGCTCCCTCCTATATGTCTTTATTTGATGGTGTTATGCAATGAGCACAGTAAATGTGGTCCTAATTTATGGATCCTTTAAAAAAGGGAAGAATTTAAAATCCTGTAATCATCAAAAAATGTAGTAAGTTCAATTAAATATGTAGTTAGTTTTGAGAGTTTAGTTTTATTCCATAACAGCATTCATAGTAACTTAAAACTCCTTACCCTGAAACAGGAGAAAACATTGGTGCAAAAATAACCTGAGTTGGAAATCTTCAAAGCATTCATTCGAAACTCGATGAAATATCCACACATGATGCAGATGCACATGGGCGCACGCGATTGCGCGCGCACACACACACACAGTAGCACACACACACTCACAACCCACATATAGTGTACTTTCTTATGTGTGTGAGAGTACACTGAATGTGAGGTAAATATGAAGAGAAAATAAGAGACAACAACCAGAGTTAGGACATAAATACATGAAAGGAATGTGAACCACAGGAGGAATGATTAATGTAATATGATGAATGAATTGTGGAAAGAGGATGGAGAATGAAGAAGAGGGGAGGAGGAGGGAAAGAGGGCAGCTGGACTTCTTTGACCTTCTTGTGATAAAAGCAATGTAATAATGTATGTTAAGAAATAGATCCCAATTACCTTGCTTATACACCACATGCCTAATCAATAACATTAAATATTTTAATTTTATATTTCTGGTTCCAAAAGAATTTTACATTTATTATTCCTTAAGGAATCTCTTTACCAAAAGCCTCATGTTAAATTCTAAACTTTTCATTCTAGAAATGTCTAGATACCGGTTGATAACAATACAGAGGGAAGAAGTGGCAAAAAAAAAAAAAGAAAAAGAAAAAAGTCACTGATTGTTCACTGTAGAGTCTGAAGTCATTCTCTCTAACCACTACATTGTGAGATTGTGGGTGTGGGCAATAGATGGGTCAATACATGAGGAAAATTCCAGCCCAGACTGAAGGACTCTGTCACCTGCCAGTAGGTTAAGGATGTTCTCACATAAAACAGTCTTTTAAATTCAAGCCCACAACAGATCCAGAATAGAGAAAACAAATATTTACAGATGTGCCTCACCTAGTTCAATAATAAATATAAAATTAAGATTTAAATATGGATGTTTAATACTATTTCTCCTTAACTAAATCTCCTTACTGACTCTTTTTTTTTTTAAGATTTTATTTATTTATTTGAGAGAGAGAGAGAGAGAGCAAGCAAGCACAGGCAGAGGCAGAGGGAGAAGCAGGCTCCCTGCCAAGCAAGGAACCCAATGTGGGACTCGATCCCAGGATGCTGGGATCATGACCTGAGCTGAAGGCAGCCGCTTAACCAACTGAGCCACCCAGGCGTCCCTCCTTACTGACTCTTACAATTAACATCAAGAATACAGAAACTCAGAGGGGAGGGATTCTGAAAAAATCATGGCACTGATGGCAGCATAATTATTTTATTTTTCCAAATCCTCATAGAAACAGAGCAATTAGACAGAATAAACCAAATGTACTGAGAACATTTTCAACAAAACAAGGTGACAAAATATATCCAGAAATTCCAAAATTCAAGCAGGTAGAAAAACCCACCAACAGCTACAAGATCTATCTGGTATCTGGCACCTCTGTAGGATGAAGGAAAGGGAAGTAGGAAGATATGTGACAGATCTGATAGGAAAACCCCAAAATGCTAACCGATATTTATCAGGAAAATAGAGTGGGCAGCTGACCGTGGGAAAGGGTTAGCCATCTCCACAGCAAGTGAGTGCAAGAGCCCTCAGTAACAAGGTCTGAGGGGCTGGCACATGGCGGTCCCCATCCATGTGCAACAGGGCTTCGTCAGGGCTGCCTTCAGGAAAGGGCCCCAGGAATGAGAAACTGCTAAGAATGCAATCAAAACTGACAGGTAATCCCCCCCCACCACCTGAATAAAAGAGGTGGGGACTGGTGTTGGGAGAAGTCAGAAATCGAGCAACCATTTTTTCGAACCACATGCAACAACAGAAAAGGAAGTTCTGTAAAGTTAGAAAAATTATCTCAACTAATCTTTCAGAGTCCAGGAAAGATTATTTCGCAAAAAAAAAGTCAACAAAAGAAAAGCATTAAGGTCAAATTATGCTAATTAAAAAGAGTAAGAACCAGGGGCGCCTGGGTGGCTCAGCTGGTTGGGCGACTGCCTTCGGCTCAGGTCATGATCCTGGAGTCCTGGGATCGAGTCCCACATCGGGGTCCCTACTTGGCAGGGAGTCTGCTTCTCCTGATGACCTCTCTCCTCTCATGGTCTCTCTCTCTCTCAAATAAATAAATAAAATCTTTTAAAAAGCCCCACATCGGGCGCTCTGCTCAGCGGGGAGCCTGCTTCTTCCTCTCTCTCTGCCTGCCTCGCTGCCTGCTTATGAACTCTCTGTCAAATAAATTAATCAATTAATTAATTTAAAGAAATAGACTAAGAACCAGAAAGGAAAAAACAGACACGCTCAAAAAAGCAGATACAATGAATGTACTTACTTCAAAACAAGCTGAAGAACATTTTTAAAATGATACTCAACGCGAAAGAAAAATATAAATGATTAGGAAAATAAGAAATGAAAGTCATTAAGAATTAGAAATAAGACAGCACATTAGCAATGAAGCCTCAACTGAAAGAAACACAAGAGTGAAAACATACCAGCAATAATGCCTCAAGAGAAGCAGAAGGTGAAAAAAAGGACAATATTAAGGATAAAAAAGAAATGAAGCTTCTTTCCTTTGTGGAAAAGGTGCTGACACACCTAAAGAGGCTTGAGCTGTCCAGGAAATTGTTTACATAAAGGGCAAATTGAACAAATAAATACCGATGTCCCCTGACAAGATGTCCTTGACTTTATGATGGAACAAAAGTGATACACATTCAGTAGAAACCCTATTTGGAACTGTGAATGTGGATCTTGCCCTGGGCCAGTGACATGCTCTGGGCCCCTCTCCCGTGACAGCGGGCCAAGGTGGCGGTCTTGGCTCCTAGCTGGCCAGCGTGCATGAGGGTCAACAACAGACACACTGACAACCATCTGTGCCCACACAGCACTCGGTTTTTCATTTTCAGTGCAGTATTCAATGCATTACATGAGATACGTAACACCATTATAACTAAGCTTTCTGTGAGAGGATTCTGCCCAACTGCAGGCTAGTGTAAGTGTTCTGGGTAAGGGTGGCTGAGCTAAGCTATGGTGTTTTGTGGGTCAGGTGTATTAAATGCATTTTCAACCTAAGAGATTTCTGCCTAAGAGATTCCATTTACAATGGGTTTATTGGGATGTAACCCCATTGTGAGCCATGGAAGACAGTAAATACACTGAAAATAGTGGGAATGAGGTTTCTCACCGCTGGAGAAGAGAGTTACAGTGTGTCAGGAGAAGAGGCCAGAACAAACACTGTGGTGTCTAATTAGAGGTGGAGGGAACAGGGTTAACCGATGGTATTTACTATATTTAGGAACACAGAGGAACACACGTGTGTGTATAAACAGACATATATAATCTAGCTCTGTCTCCTGAGATGGCTTGGATGCAATGTCATCCCAGGAGCAATGAGTGCATGCAGCATCCAGATGTGGTTTCTAATTATTATCCCCATTAAAGAGAACATAGGCACTCAATGAAATTTATTCCCCTCCTACAGTCAGAGACATTTGTTTTCTTTTTTTTTTTTAAAGATTTTATTTATTTATTTGACAGAGAGAGAGAGATCACAAGCAGGCAGAGAGGCAGGCAGAGAGAGAGAGGGGGAAGCAGGCTCCCTGCTGAGCAGAGAGCCTATTTCGGGGCTAGATCCCAGGACCCTGAGATCATGACCCGAGCTGAAGGCAGAGGCTTAACCCACTGAGCCACCCAGGCGCCCTGAGAGACATTTGTTTTCTTAAGAAAAACCTGACAGCTCGCTAAGGTTCCTTTATTTCCTAAAGCCTAGACAACAATTAGTGCAATGTAAAATTTTTGTTCTAATAACCATTTAAAACAATCAAAAATGAAATCTATATATACTTATAAATACATAATAAATATACAATCAACATATTCTTCTATTAAAATATTCATTCAAGTTTTGGAGTAGAATGTTAAGCAAGTTTAATTGATTCTCAAAGGTCAGACGTATCACAAGAATTTTTCTAAGGCCATAAACGGCTCACTAGACAAGGCCTGGTATCCTGTATATAACGTCATATGGCTTGTCCCTGTCTGTACCTTACAGTGCCCTTTTCACAATGAATCATAAAGTTAATTCAATCAGTATAAAATTTTTTTAGAGTGATTTTGTAAGCAGAAAACACAGAGCATGTTCTCAGTAGGTTATATCTGACTTCTAAATTCCATTCTCTCACCTAGTTACACAGAAAACAAAGCTACTTACTGACCTTTGCAAATATAGCCCATTCAATTTTTTTTTAAGGCTTTTGACTAATTAGACAACAGAGAGAGAAATGTAACATAAGAGATAAATCATCCTGGTCATATTTCAATTTCTCCAACCTCATGATCTTTTGATACTCAACTCTGACTGGTACACAATGCCTAAGATAGATATAAAGGTGTCAAACAAAAATTACACACACTAGGCTTAAGAAATAATTTTCAAGACAGTAAAGTCTTTCTAGCTTCACTAATAAAATCCCATAGACCCCGAGCATCCCCCAAGTTCTCCTCACCAAGAACCAGTGTCTGTGGCAAATGCTTTATGAGAAAGTTCATCAAGAAGACCACCTGATGTGCTTAGACCATCTCCTTACCACAGTTCTTCATGCATTCCTCAAACCCCACCACCGGCTGTCTATAATTTACTAGCTACGTTTAGTTTACAAATCTGCTAATTCCTAGTCCAGGACACGACTGATGCTCAGTGTCACACAGCATTAAAATAAAGATGGCTCTGCCGCCTTCAAGGGATTAAAACTACTTCCTTCCTGTTAACAGACATGACAGCCTACTTTGCTCCTCTTCTATTGAATATTAACTTGGTTATATTCAACTCTCTCTCTTTCATCATTACCAGTTAAAAGGAAACAACATTTAGTCAGGGTGAGTTTTCCAGTTAACGCTACTATCAACCACCACGTTCTCTGACACTGCTCCGCCACCTACCTCCTCTACCCGCGAAAACATTCAATGAGCTCCTAACAAAGTAAAACTCGGCTCTTATTCCTGCAGCCACTAAAGCTATTACTCTTTTTTTTTTTTAATCCTCCAAAAACAAACGTCTCCCACACTTCCCAGCTCTATTTTATCTCATCCTCATTCTTAGTTCATTGTACTGTGACTTCTGACCCAACTAACTCTACCACAGTGGCTCTCCCAAAGATCACCAATGACTTCCCTAATTACTAACTCCACTCGTTTTTATTCCCCAAGTCTTAATGTTATTCTACATATCTGATCAACTGTTGACCTTTGTTCCCTTTACAGAAATTCATTTTTGGTTATATATGTGACCTAGGCCATTGCAGGTTACTTGTCCAAGGTCACCCACAGGCAGCAAGTTACAGAAATGTAATTTAAAACAGATATGCCTGTCACCAGACCCCAGGTTCTTAACCACTCCTATGAATTGCTTTTCAGAAATGAAGCAAAGGCTATTCCATGTTAGAAGTGTACCCACAACTTTGTTAGTAATAATGCCATTCTCTGATGCAGGGTGCAGCAAGCTATGACCCAGAGGCCAATCCAGCCCATTGCCTATTTGTGTAAATAAAGTTTTAGTGGAAGTCAGTCATAGTCATTCATTTATCTATTGTCTGTGACTGCTTTCACACTATAATGGCAAGAGTTGAATCATTGTGACAGAGATTGTACGGTTCACAAAGCCAAACATTTTTATTACTAGTGCCTAATAGAAAAAGTTTGCAATGCCTGTTCAATCCATCTGTTTTTTTTAGGTTCCTCATTGGCAAATCTGAGGATTATAATAACTAACTCACCTATTTATAGTGAAGATTAAGGAAGACAGCATATCTGAAATACTATAATGATAGCAGGCATCCCAAAATAGGACTACAGTTTAATCCATGCTCTATACTCCAGCATTTATTTTGGGGGGGGAAAAATCCCATCCCTACTCTATCTCACTCTCATGTCACTTCTTTCCTAGAGGATGTTTGCTCCCCTTGAATACACCCCAACTCCCAAGACCACAAACAAGAGCGGGGTGTCTCCTATTACAACCAATCTCAAAACCTATTCCATGAATTTTATCATCTGCTAACATGTCCACCATTCTCCCTTCAACCAGACTTGGATCTCTGAAATCAGCCTGTATGTCTCAACTCTTTTCTTGCTTATCATTTTTATTTATTCAACCCACAAAAGAGCTTCCAAGTCATTCCCTCTTCAATATTTCCTCTACCTAATCCTATCCTGGTCCCTACCACCTCTCACTGTATCAACCCCACAGCCTCATAATTCACTTGCCATAGCAATATTTGTAAGTGTGTAGCTACAAATGTCAGATACGGCAAAATATTTCTTAAACAAAGAAATAAACCATTCAATATCATATTGCTACTCACTGAGGCAAGTCCTCGGCTTTGCATTCAAATAGATAACACAATACGACTCCAATTTACAACTCCAAACTAAGTTCATACCATGTTTCCTGGATATTTTCTATGCTTCAGGTACTACACAAAGCACTGAGAATAAAAATATGAGAAACTTGCCTCCTGTCCTCAAGAAGCTCAAAATCTAATAGGGAAGACAGATATAGAAAAAGAAAAAATACCCCATATAAAGTAAAGTGATTTAAGGCAAGGTCTGATCAGGAAGGTGTTAAACTCAAAGAGAATACATGAACTAATTCTGCCATGGGGCAAAGAAGATAAGGTTTGGGGGGATGGAAAGGAAACATAAGCAAGGGGGGGGGGGGACAGGAAAGGAAACATAAGATATAGGATATAGGATCTCTACCATTTCTCAACCTTTCTTCTCCAGCAGTGTTTTTAAACCAGAGGCAATTTTGTCCCACATGGGGCATTTGCGTAACTCAAAACATTTTTGATGGTCATGCCTGGCCAACTGTATGTATGTACTGACATAGAGTGAGTAAAGGAAAAATGATTCTCAGCATCCTACAATACACAGGACAGCCCATCCCAACAAAGAATTATCCAGCCCAAAATGTCAGTAGTGCTGAGGTTGAGCAACCCTGCTCTAGAGCCATAAGGAAAAGAGGTAGAGGGGAGGGCCTCGCTGACAGATTCTGCAGGATGTGTTGGACTGCTGACAATACGGAGATAGCAAAGAAGGAGAATGAGTTATACCTGGACAGCCTCACTCACCAAAACCAAAGGGGAGAATGCAAAACTGAATGGAGGGCAAAGGTGATTAATAAATGTTTACTACATCTAAGGCCTCACGAACAGGAATAGATCTGATCATCACGCCAAGGCAATCTACTGGGAGGGAAGGGAGAAGACCCGGGCAAGGAGGCTGAAGCAGAGGCCATCAGAGCTTTCTGTTACACATCATCCAATTCAATGCATCTTTACTGCACAGCTGCTATTAGATGTCATGATGGAAACAGCAATAAATAAGTCACAATCCCTGCCTGCAAGAAGGGCTGAATTTCAGTGGGGAGAATCAGAAAAGCATTTAAGTTATTACAACACAAAGGAAATTAAGATACGTGTCATAAGAGAAACACACAGGGGTTCAAATACACACATCTTGCAAAGATTCAATGCAGTCGTAAGGAGCAATTCCATTAACATCCTCTTGATCTTCTAGTGAAAGAAAAGAATCAGAGGAGAGTAAATTCCCTATCTTTAGGGCACCTGGGTGGCTCAGTCAGCTAAGCGTCTGCCTTCGGCTCAAGTCATGATCCCAGGGTCCTGGGATGGAGCCCAGCATTCAGCTCCCTGCTCAGTGGGGAACCTGCTTCTCCATCTGTCCCTCCCCCTGCTCATGCTTTCTCTCTATCAAATAAATAAAACCTTTAAAAAAGAAACTCCTTTTTTTTTTTTTGCCAAGGCTCTACATGTCTGCCATAATTAACTAAATTAGCAATAGACAGTATGTGTTCTTTCCAAATCGCCCAACCGCTAACACCAGTCTAACAAGGAAAAGGTGGGATTCTTTCTATACAGTATTCCCATAACGATTTCACTTTCCATTGAGAGACCTGTGAAAAAACTCAGTTCCTATATCCTAGAATCAGTCCTAGACCACTAAGAGGCTCTTAGTTATGTTTTGTTTTGTTTTTTAAACTTTGGGTGGGTTTTATTTCTCCTGAGGTTAAAAAGCCATCCAAAGGGTGGTTCTTTAAATATTCCCCTCAGAAGGAGACTCAAATTCAACATGAGAAAATAGAGAAATCCCTAATGGTCCGACCAACATACATTTTTCATAAAGTGATTACCCTCCTGCAGCCTCAGCTTCCTAAGCCTTTCCCCCCTCCTATAATTGTTTTCCTTGTAGGCCAGGCAACAATTACCACTGCTACAAGACTGAGGAGGTTCACAAGCAATATATTTTACAATACGTAAGTGTAGTGTCTCTGATATCTGATGCTTTTATCACTAATTGCACTATAAAATGCGCTATTAAAACAGGGGCAAACAAGATTGTAAAAATCACATAATGGACCATGACCACTTACAAAAGCCATTCATAAATGTTACTGTACCAATTATTTCTCTTTAATTTTCCAAATTTTTATTTTTAGGAGATACCAACAAGAAAAATACATATTTGAAAATTATATAACATATACACTTACTTGCCCTTGCATATACTATTTTATAAATTGGCAGAGAATTAAAATTATATAGAACATCAGACAATGTGCTATGGACACTGAATTGCTAGGGACATCTATGTGATTTCTTGAAAGAAATTATAAGCACAGCAAATGCATTTACGCTGTGATTTCTATGCAAACTTCAGAGCACAGGACAGAAAGCATGAAAGAAAACGAAGAAGGATTTCATTATCCTTATCTATGAAACATACAATACGACAAAGCCAATAAAGCATTTAATATCTTGGGGAAAGACAGAATGATCAAATGTTACTGCCAATTACTAGAGGACATGGGTCATTGGAACCACCTACAGCATTTTATGTCATCAGCACTCAGCACTAATTCATGGGCAAATTTTCAAGTTTGTAGATGAGCCAAACAAAATAACCTGTTTGTTATTTAGGCACATGTCTAACTATTTAAAAAAAGAGGAATACAGAATAAGAAAATGAAAATAACAGTATTTGTGTTATCCATTAATAATTCTAATGGATAGTTAGATGCAGCTGGGAATTTTACGGTGTGACTTAGATGAAATGCTGGAACTTTAAGTTTCACTTAGCCATTACCAGAGACAAGTGATTTCTAACAATACCAAAGAACATAAATATCACAAACCAAATAGTGGCCAGCCTCTATAAAACTAAAGACAATGAATTGGAATTAATGAATTGGGATTATTTGTTCTTCTTTTCATAGGATATTCTTCTGTTAACTGAAGAAGTGACGGATGTCATTATGTGAATATCAGTGGCGAAAGTGTGACTGAGCTTTGCTCATACAGTGCTTGTGCAACTCTGCCATGCCTATTCTCAAATAGCCTCCTAAACCCTTAAATGGCCTTACCTTACTAAAATCAGAATCTTTGACTTTTAAAACAAATGAGCAGCCACAATTAGAAACATCTTAATTGTACCTAAATTATTATTTTTTTCTAGCTAGTGATATTAGTTAGCTAGTGTTCAATCTTTCAACAGGAAGACTGTGAGAAAACCAAAAAGACAGATTATGTGAAAAATGTTTGCTCTAATTTCAGAAATTCAAGTCACTTGATTCTGTAGGAATCATTTTAAAATATTTTAAGTGGTAAGAATAACTTACTTTAAAAAAAAAATAAAAAGAAAGAAGCCAAATACATGAAATATGCAAAAAACGAAGTTGCGTAGACCTATATAAAACCAGCAGCTTATTTTTCATCACTGTCATCTCCCAGAAGTTATTCCTCTAAGACATGCCAAAACTGTGCTGTGAAATGGATTGGGATGGGAACTACACAAATGAACCCACATACAAAACTTACTTTGTCAGAGGCCTCAGAAGCCAAGAGATTAGTTGCAAGAGTCTGTAACTTTTGATGGGCCATGTTTTTAAGAGCGGCCAGGCTGCGTCGTGTCATGGCCTGTTTTAGGTTGACTGCGGGATGACTGAGAGAGTCCACTGCAGCAGGCACTGCTTCATCACAGGCATTCAGTATCTCCACTGCTGTGATCCCCATTACGCAGCGATCCAAGGCGCCTGGAAGACACATGCGTTCACAATTGGTACACGTGACACCATGACCACTCCGAGTCATTCTTTCAGGAAAGGAAATGCATAGACATTTTCTGTGTAGTCTTTTTCTCTCTGCCTCCCAGAAACGTTTTCTGGAGCTTCCCTCCCCCTGATGATTCTCCACGCAGCATTACCTTAATTGTTTTTTCTCCTGTAACGCCCCGACCGCAACTCCTGGAGAAAGCCAAGTTCAGAGCTGAGACCTCAACAACTTCCCCCAAGCTTTTCCAACGTCTATTCAGAAGATGGATTTCTGGATACTCCACACCATGACTCTACTACAAACACCTACGGCTTCAGCTTCCTCTAAATTATCAATCACAAACAAAAGAGCTAAATTTTGCTGTTTTTTTCATTCTTTCCTTCTTTTTTTTAAGATTTAAGAGAGAGAGAGGACAAGCAGGGGGAGCGGCAGAGGGAGAGGGAGAAGCAGGCTCCCCAATAAGCAAGAAGCCTAGATGCAGGACTCGATCCCAGGACATGGGATTGTGACCTGGGCCAAAAGCAGACACTTAACTGACTGACCCACCCAGGCACCCCACTTTTCATTCTTTCCCCTTTAATAATTCCTGGAGCTTCTCTTTCTCTAGGAAATCTCCACAAAGCAGGGAAAAAATTGTAACTTCTCTTTCTGTCTGCAAATGTCTTGACTTTTCCTGATTATACCCAATCAAATGTATCTCTGGGTGTTTATGAAAGTAACTGCTACTCCAACTTATGACCACTTCAAAGCTTCTTCATTTGGCCATTCTTTCCATTCATCTCTACCTATCTGTTTCATGTCTAAGCTAAGGCATAACTCCTTCCTATAACATAGACAGCTTTTCTGTACACTTTGTTTTGTAGAGTACACAGCATCACACCAGGCAGAGAAGGGTCTCATTCTACAGATTTGCACATAATCTTCTGAAGATTACAATAAGAACAGTGAAATGATGATGAAGTTTATTTTGATTTACTGGCCATTCCTCCAGAGTCATTCTAAAAGAAGACAAATCAATTTTGAAAAATAACCACAGAGAACACCAGAAACTTAAACATCAACAAAATATAAGATTTCTATTGTGTCCTTCAGCTGGTACCCAAACACCCAAAAATATTTTATTCCCAATGCTGAGTATTTATATACATGCCATTCAAGTTTGCCCTGCCCCTTCCTTAAAGGGCTTAGCTACTTTTCTTTCTAATAGTATCCTGGAATTAATTCTTGGTGATTTTAATATTAACACAAATCAGTGTCTTACCAATTTGTTGAGTCTTGACCAATGTATTTTGGAAGGCAAAGCATAAAAGGGAGCTGTTGCCTGCAACTTCTTGTGTACGTATAAAAAAGAGAGTGTGTATACTCTGAGAGGATTTAAGAGTTCAAAAATGTTTGAAAATCACCAGCACATATGATTCTTCCATATATTCTTTTTTTTTTTTAAAGATTTATTTATTTATTTATTTATTTGACAGAGATCACACAAGTAGGCAGAGAGGCAGGCAGAGAGGGGAGGGGAGAAGCAGGCTCCCTACCGAGCAGAGAGCCCGATGCGGAACTCGATCCCAGGACCCTGGGATCATGACCTGAGCCGCAGGCAGCGGCTTAACCCACTGAGCCACCCAGGCGTCTCCATATATTCTTATTTCCTGGTTCTCTGAGTTCCTCTACTCCAATAAATTTTACCCTACACCTGACTCCAGCCAATGGTCACATTATAATCTTCTCATTATCAATGAGTAAATCCTAACATGATCCCAATTTCAAAAATGCCATCTCCAATAGCAGCTCCCTTTACTTCAATCCTCTGACCCAATACTTCCTTACTCAGCACTGACTCCAACAATTCATTCAGGCCTACCCTGACCCTCGTTCCTTAAGTCGCATACGCTAAAATTCCATTGTCTGTCCTCATAAGCATAGCTCTGTTGTCATCTTACTTCCTTGTACCAGCCAAGCAAACTCCGACCTTGGTTGAATCCCACACTCCAGCTACTCCACACCTGTACAATGAGGACGGATATGAATGAAGAACATGCTGAAAGATCCACTTGAAATTCATGACTACTGATCTCAGGGGTCCTTAATAGTGACCACATTTCCACAGATCTTTCATTTTCCTACTTTCCTAGTTCATCATTTCATACCTTCTCTCTCCTCCAATCACCGAAACTCCATTTCCTGCCCTCACCTGGGTGAAAAGTTTTGTTTCCTATTTCACTTAGAAAAAAGCAACTAGAGGGTCCCTGGGTGGCTCAGTTGGTTAAGCCACTTTCTTCGGCTCAGGTTGTGATCCCGGGGCCCCGGGATTGAGTCCCACATTGGGCTCCCAGCTCTGCAGGGAGTCTGCTTCTCTCTCTGACCTTCTCCCCTTTCAGACTCTCTCTCTCTCTCAAATAAATAAATAAGATCTTTAAAAAAAAGAAAAAAGAAATTAGAAAAGAAGTTCTACCAACTCCCACCACCATATCTCCACTCACATTACTCATAATTACACATGAACTACCCAGACGCCTAACTAACACACTTGTAGCTTAAAGTTCATCCCTCTCTTATCTGCCCATGGACATCATTTCAGCAACTCTCCCCTTTCTCTTCATCTATTTCCCTATCTACTAGATCATTCCCACCAGCATATGATCATTCCCATCAACATATAAACATGCAATTATTTGACCTGTTTTAAAAAAATTATACAGACCAATAAAAACAACAACACACTTGCCCCAATATCTGTCTCCAGGTGGTATCCCATTTTTTATATCATTCTCTATATAGCTATCTATATTTGCTACCACAAATTCTCCTCTTCCCATTTTCCTTTGAACTTACTCAAATCACATTTCACCCCAAACATGAACAGAACTTACTCTCCTTGTTGTTAGATCTGGTATAAAGTTCTCAGTTCTCATTTCACTATGATTTACTATCAGCTGCACTTGTTCCTCTTCTCTACCCCCTGAAACACACTTTTTTTTCACTTGGCTTCTAGGCAACCACACTCTTCACTTTCTTCTTCCTGAAAAGTCCATTTTAGTCTCCTTTGCTGGTTTCTTCCACACCACAGAAATATATCTAAACTGTAGAGTGCCCCAATCATTATCCACCTGCATCCTCTTGGTGATACATGCAGCATCATGACTTCGAGTATCTTCTACATGCTAAGAATTCCCAAATTTAGATCACCCACTCTGATATCCCCAGCTTGAACATTAGATGTTACTAATTAACATCTCTACTTGAATGTCTAATATTCAACTCAATATTAAAAAAAAGTTAATTCTTGGTCTTTCCAAAATCTGCTTTTCCCATTGTCTTCTCAATGTCTAGAAATAAATTCCATCCTTTGAGTTGCTCAGGATGAAAACCTTGGAGACATCTTTGACCCTTCTCATTTTTTATGTCCCTTATCCAACTATCAGCAAATCCTATTCAATCTCCCTTCAAAATATACCCAGAATTCAAACACTCCTCATCAGCTCCACTCTGGTAAAACAATCCATCATCTTTTATTGCCTAGAGGCAATAGCATAAAACCTAATCTCCCTGCTTCTACCCTGTAACCACTTTCAGGCTATTCTGGAAAAAAGCAAGAAAATATGATACTAAGGATAAAAATCAAATCAATAAAACCAACCCAGAACTGACACAGATTTTTAAAATGGCAAACAACAACACTGAAAGTTATTATAATTGTATTCCAGATGTTCAAGAAGTTTGAATAGAGAGACATGGAAGATACCAAATGACCAAAATCACACTTACAGAGATTAAAACTACAATGGCTCAGATGAAAAATACACTAGATGGGAATAATGACAAATTAGACATTGTAAAAAAGAGACTAATAAACTTGAAAACCTAGAACAGAAACTATGTAAAATAAAACACAGAAAAATAATTTTTAAAATGAAAACACAATCTGTGATCTGTGGGCAATTTCAAATAGTCGAGTAAACACATAGCTAGAATCTCTAAAGAGAAGAAAGCCAGGGAAAGATCAAAAACATATTTGAATAAATAATGGCCAAAAAAGTTTCCAAACTGGTTGAAAAATCACCTACCAACATATCCAAGAAGTACGACAAGCCCTCGGCACAAATATGAAGAAAACTACAATCCAATTTCTCAAAACCAATAATAACAAGAAAAAGAAAAATGTTAAAGCTCTTGGAAAAAGACAGACATAACACATATAGAGGGACAAAGCTAAGGGTGACAACAGATTTCTCCCTGGAATTAATGGAAACAATAAGACAGTGGAGTAATAAAGGGAAAAACAAAAAAACAACTATCAACCTAAAATTCTCCAACCAGAAAAAAAAAAAAGGGGTGAAGATGAAACAAAGAGTTTTCAAACACACAGAAGCTGAAAGAATTCATCATGCATAGAACTGCACTACAAGAAATATTAAATATTAAACAAAAGGAAAATCATTCCAGATATAAATTTTGTCTCAGGAAAGAAACTGAGGGCTGCTGGAGGGGACGGGGGTGGGAGGGATAGGGTGGCTGGGTGATGGACACTGGGGAGGGTATGTGCTATGGTGAGCGCTGTGAACCGTGTAAGACTAATGAATCACAGACCTGTCACCCCTGAAACAAATAATGCATTATATGTTAAATTAAAAAAAAAAAGAAAAGAAAAGAAATTTGGATCTAAACAAAGCAACAAAGAGCAATAGAATGGTAACTAGATGGGTAAATATGCAATATTTTCTTTCTGTTATTCAAATTTCCTTAAAAGGGACTATTTAAACAAATAAAAAAATAGAAAGAAATAATGTTCGGGACTCAGTCGGGTTAAGCCACTGCCTTCGGCTCAGGTCATAATCCCAGGGTCCTGGGATGGAGTCCTGTATCGGGCTCCTTGTCCAGCAGGGAGCCTGCTTCTCTCTCTGCCTCTGCCTGCCACTCTGCCTGCTTGTGCTCTCTCTATGACAAATGAATAAATAAAATCTTTAAAAAAAAAAATCTTAAAAAAAAAAAAAAAGAAAGAAATAATGTTCTGGGGCACCTGGCTGGCTCAGTCAGGGGAGTTTGCAACTCTTAATCTCTGGGCTGTGAGTTCAAACCCCATACTGGGTACAATTACTTAAAATTAAAAAAAAAAAAGGGAATGAAAAACGAAAAAAAGAATGTTCCAAAAGAGTGAAAACCATGAGCAACAATATGGATGATATAAAAGATAAGAAGTAGTAGAGGATGGCCCAATTATTCTTGAGTAGAATTATTCTTCACATAGAACAACTGGTCTGTGTAAAAGAAACAGAGAAAAAGACAAAGGTAGGAAGGTAACACAATGTGAAGGGCCTGGTCTTAAAGGCCACAGGAAATAAATTATTTTGTTTTCATTAAGACCGTACATGGGGGCATGTGGATGGCTCCGTCAGTTGAGCCTGTCTTTGGCTCAGGTCGTGATCCCAGGGTCCTAGGATCTAGCCTGGCATCCGGATCAGGCTCCTGCTCAGTCAGGAGTCTTCTCCTTCCGCCTCTCCCCCTGCTCCAGCTTTCAATCTCTCTCTCTCAAATAAATAAAAATGCAGATGCCACAGACTTTTAAGTCTTATCCTTAAAGATTCTAACTCTTAATGTCTGGGATACAGCCCAGAAATCTGCATTTAAAAAAATTTTAAAAAGACCATACATGAACCAAGTGTTGCTGTTGTTTCATTTCCTAAGATTAATTTTCCAGCAGAGTGCAGGTTGGATTAGAAGGTAGAAAAAGAAAATAGGAAAACAAATAAAGATAGCCTCAGTGTGAAAAAATATAATCCTAAATTAGTCCTAAGAGCTCCAGCTGGCCAAATCTTGTTGCTAGTTATTTGATTAATTTTCTAACTATCTAAGATGTGAAGGAATAATAATTTTCCTGGCCTCTGCATCACTATTAATTGTTATTACATATAATAAAGATGATACCAGTAAAGAACAAAAGATTCCTGGACTTCTTCCCAATGAAATTTTATTTTACCAGCTTCAACTTCATTTCATTAGGAAATAAATACTGGAAATAAAAACTACCCATTTGAGGGGAAAACAACTAAAAAAATGCTGCATAAAAGTACAGACATTTTTAAGTGTTTTTAAGCTAGAAACATCAGTAAAATTCAAAACAATAAACAGAAAATTATATACTATGCATGAGTACTTTAAGTGTAATATATCTCCATTTGTAAAAATACATCCCCAAAATGCTAAGAGGGATAAAGTGTCTGTCTCCTCAGAGTTTAAATACATTTCATACATCAAACCTTGGCTGAATCTGATTTATTTCGCTTCATTTTTTATTTATTTAATAAATAAATAAATTTAATAAATAAATAATGTCAATACCTTCAGGATGTGCTTTACTCTCTCCCCTGGGGCCTTTATATCACTGGCTAAAGCCTGAGCAGCCAGGAGGAAAAAGGAATGTATACCTCCTATTATGGTTAATTCCAAAATAAATTCTGCTTCTTTATCTTTTTATTTAAAAATGGCACACTGACTGACTGTTTACCTAAATCTTCTTGAAGGTAAGATAATTGTGAAATTTCAGTATTATATATATATATAGTGTTTAAACTAAAATGGGCTTAATTGCACTAACCTGGTTATAAGAGTAATACCCTCCAGGACACCTACACGCCTATACTTGGAAGCTATTTGTCATCTCCTTACTGGAAAAGTAACTTTGTCTTTCAGTAACATCTCATTTGCACAGAATTTCATATTCATATTTTTTTAAAGATTTTGTTATTTATTTAACAGAGAGACACAGCAAGAGAGAAAACACAAGCCGGGGGAGAGGGAGAGGCAGACTCCCCACTGAGCAGGGAGCCCGATGTGGGGCTTGATCCCAGGAGCCTGGGATCATAACCTGAGCCGAAGGCAGCCGCTTAATGACTGAGCCACCCAGGGGCCCCACATATTCATATTCTTTACAAATGTATATTAAGTACCTGAAGTATTCAACTATCAATTATTTAAGTATCTGAAAATTTCAGAAAAATGACATTTTATTCCTTTATAACATTATTTTAATTTTTTTTAAGATTTTACTTATTTATTTGACACAGAGAGAGAGATCACAAGTAGGCAGAGAGGCAGGCAGAGACAGAGGGGGAAGCAGGCTCCCTGCTGAGCAAAGAGCCTGATGCGGGCCTCGATCCCAGGACCCCAAGACCAGAACCTGAGCCAAAGGCAGAGTCTTAACCCACTGAGCCACCCAGGCGCCCCTATTTTAATTTTTTAAAGTCCTAGACTAGTTTACCATACCCTTACATTTGCACTATATCAATTGTTAATATTTATATTATTTTAAAATAGTGCTTTCTGAACGTCACTGCTGTAAGAACTTACTTTCTTTAATAGTAACCCTCAAAGTAAATATTTCAAAATGTAGGTAAGATCACATTCCCAAGTTCAACAAAGTAACAAAAAAAAAAAGCAGTATGTTTGTTAAATAACATTAATAGCAAATATAAACACGTGTGCATGCACGCACACACAAATTTTGATTTCACATACACATATACATATTTACAAATGTCTACTATACACCAGGTAAATATTATCTCATTTTATTCTCCCAGTAGTACTATAAAGACGGCACTGTGAGACAAAAGTCCAGTAAGTTGCCGCAGATCACACTGCTAGCAAATGGCTGATCTTAAATCCAAACCAAACAGTCAGACTCCAGAGCCCAACACAAACTGGGCACAAAACCAGCAAGCAGGAAAGTGATGCTTGGAAGAGAGGATATCACAAAAAGGAATACAAAAGAAACAAAGTTACATATGCAGTATGGCAGCAATTTTGTTTCTAAAAACGCACAGAAACAAGACCAGAAAGAAATATACCAGAATGTTAATATTTATCACTGAACACTGAGATTTCAGTTCATCTCTCTCCTTTTCCAATACATTTGTGCTTTTAGGTTTTAACAGAAAGCATGACCCTCTTTTATAATCAGACAAGAAAAATTAGATGCAAAAGGTAAGAAGTCTGACACTCTTCAAGAATGTTCCCTCTTGACAAGATGCCTACATACTACCAGTTAAAATTACATGGACTATAAATAACAGATCCCCGAGGGCTCTGACAACTTGTGACAGAAAGACTAAGCAGAACTCCCTACTGCACCACAGGACAGACAGAAATATGTATAGTGTCTGATTTGGGAAAGGGACTATTTAAAACAAAGAAAGATGAAGAAAAGAAAAATTAGTATAAGTATTATACAGTATAACTAGGGCTTTAATCACTGATAGAAGATGCCTTAAGAGTAAAAGTAGAATAAAATGTGTTTTTAAAACCTAAAACAATAAACAGTTACACACTTAAAAACTTCCCACGGAAAACCATAAGATCCTGTGTATAAACATTAGACATAGTTGTGTGTACTTCTAAGCTACATGTTACTTGTTCTACATTATGCCCCCTATATAAAATCTCTGAAACTTGAAGTTTTAAATGTTTTCTCTAAATCTTAAAACTTTCGTTTCAATTACCTCCTATAATCAACTACTCCAAATTGCTTTTCTACTGTCCAAATAGAAGAGAATTTTTTCTTCCTCCATCGTTTCTGAACTTGATACAAAAATGGTTTCCTTAATCTTACTCACAATTTACCTCATCAATTATATGGAAATCATTTATTTTTTGGTCTATTGTCTGTCCTAAACTGTATATTGTCTTCAACTGCATTCCTTTAGAGATCAGTGATTTACTCTGAAGTATCTGGCATAGTACAAAAAATGAGAGGACATTTAAACAGGTCTTTGTTGACAATGAGAACACACAGAAAAAGCATTGATCAGAAGTAAAAGCAGCAACTTTTTACATTTTAGATCTCTTTCCCTCTTTACGTAAAAGATTTTTTAATTTCCAGGAACTCAAATATACCCATTTAATCTTCTAGTTTCTCTCTTAACTCTTGTCTTACCAGTATCCATCTGCCAGACGTACACAGAGCCATCGGAACACCCCACGACTAGGTAATCATCAGAAGGCCTCCACTTGATGACGTGAATGGGGAAGAGATGACGAGATGCCAGCATAATGCATTTCTTCTCTCGAAGACTTAGGAGCCCCACTGAGTGGTCACTGGCTACAGAGCAGATGCAGTGCTGTACTCTTGCCTAAAAAGAAGAATAAACCTTAATTATATTTAGATTAAATTCAGAATAAAATGGATCTGGTCCTCAATAGTGTAAATCAAAATTAATTATACATTTAACACCGCTGAAAACCAACCACAGTATTAAATTCTGTTGAGAAATGGGTTCCTTCCCATTATACACAAAACACCCAGTTCTATCGTGACAATACTTAGAGAGATGCTAAATGAGTCCTAGATTAAAGATGGAAAGGATGCTTTGGAAAATCTGTTCAAATTTGAAGATGACCTTACTGACATGATCGCCATACAGGCACAGGCAAAGCTGGAAAAAACTGATCTGTTATTATGCGTTCTCTTTCCACAGTATGAACTTTCCTTTGTTGGCTGCTACAGCGGGCTTTCTGCAGTGCTTCTTTCTGTTTGTGACTCTGTCATTTTGGACCCATGTTCTTCCCTGCTCCTTTGCTCAAAAACAATACCCTCCTGGTTGGTCCCTCAGCCACAATCACGCCTCCCAAGAGCCATGGGGATTCGGTATTATGTGTAGATGTGTCTCCTGGCTTCTGTCTTTAACGCTGGCAGGTGCGGCATCTCCACTAACACAACAGCCACTTAAACATTCTGCTGGGTATTCTCTGCTCATCTCTAGTTTGTGCCCTTCGATTCCTTTTATAAAAACCGAGATGGAATATAAATAGTCAAAGAACGGTAAAGATTTTCACTAGCAGCAGAAAATGGAAACCACAACCTAGACAATTAAAAATTAAGGTATTTAAAGTTTTAAGAATGTATAAGCTATTTACAACTTAACCTTTCGGTGATTTACTGGATTATGCTTTCAGTTCATATTGAGATGAAACCATATGAAAACAGCCACACATCACTGGATATATTGTGAGTAATATTGAGAACGAGGCCCAATGTACTACATACACAGTAACCCTTCAATGGGCTCCAAAGGAGAAACTTCTCAAATCTCACTGGGCTGGACTTCACCTAAGCAAACAATTTCAGCTAAAGAACAATCCCACACTGATTAGTACATCTCACTGAATGGGAAATGCTGACTGGGATCAAATGAAAAGAGGTGGGGGTGGCCAAATGTACACAGAAAACAAAAATTACCAGTGTTGACTTTAACCATGGAATTCCTAAGAGCCTTTAACATGCTGATGAGAACAGAATTCTAACGAGGGGAATTCAGTATTGCTCATCTTGAAGTTTATTTGACCACGATGATCTTAGAAGACTGAGTTCTGGAGGAACATACTTTGGGGAAAGCTGCTGTAACTGGTTCCTTTCATGTTTTGGCTACAAGACACGGAGGCCTGAATTTTCTACCCAGCACAGTTGGCGGGGGAGGGGGACACGCACTTCTGCAATGTGGATTCAGCCTCCTCTACTTTCCTCTCTGTTTCTCTTCATCATTTAGTTTTATTTTTCTCTTACTCAATCATGTTTATTTTTGTAAACAACTTAAAAATCAACCTTTGAATGAAGCAGAGCATTAATAAAATAAAGACAGTAAGATTTAACTATTGTGTTCTTAAATTCAGGTATGTTAACCTTTTATCCTGTTAGCTTTATTTACACTTTTTGTTATACAATGATTTAAACATTATAATCAGCATTGCAGATGTTTACTAATTTTAAAAGTTAAAAAACCAAGTTCAGAAAGATCATGTTATAAACCTTACTAGAGGCACCTGGATGGCTCAGTGGGTTAAGCCTCTGCCTTTGGCTCAGGTCATGACCTCAGTCAGGGTCCTGGGATAGAGCCCCCCTTAGGCTCTCTGCTCAGCAGGGAGCCTGCTCCCCCCTTCTCTGCCTGCCTCTCTGCCTACTTGTGATCTGTCAAATAAATAAATAAAATCTTAAAAAAAAAAACCTTTATTAAAACATCATATAGAATTTTCCTAAACATTTAAGCTTACTTATTTCATGTTCCCTGATAAGTGCTCAACTGTAACATAAAACATGATTTCTTCCTTTAAAAAGACATAAGAACTGAGGGGTAGTTGACTATGACACAAAAAAATTACCTTTAGAATTAAGCATTAATCAAAATAAAGTGGCAAACTACAAAAAAATCACTTAGAATAAAATGGTAAAAATATATCTGTGATGCCTTTATTTCAGACCATATAAAATATTTATGAGTTCCACCAGACATGCATTGCCAACCAAAGATAACAGTTTAATACAATGAACACTTTTCATTTCTACAGATTACCATTAGTAATGACTTCGTATTTATCAAACATATTCATCATTCAACTCACAAAAAGGGATGCTTCTACATTAACGGTTAACTACTACTACTACCATTCGGCAACATCGATCTGTGAAAAAGTGGGTTATTTCATCTATTTCTCTCATCACAGGAAATAAACATTTACAGGGATCTTTTCCTCTATGTATAACTTACTAAAAAGAATGGCTCCTAGACAACATTTCTTCTCATCTGTCCAAGTTCTTTAATCAAGCACCATTCTACACCGCACACAACACCTGCTACTTTGACTCACAAGCTCCTCATCTTCAAAATGAGCTGATGCTTAAGTGATGCCACATCCCTCACTAGCTGACCGCTGGCCCTCAAGTCCACAGTCACCTTATTAGTGTCCACATGCACTCTTGGCATTCCATTTCAAAGGGGCATGAGTTAGGGTAAAGTTTACTCAACAACAGGTGAATTTCCACCAGTATCCTTCACAATGTTTGGTGCTCTTCAAGCTACAAGCTATGTGTAGATCTTAACATCTGAGGGGATACAGAGGTACTGACCATCACTGACAGACACATTCTCTCTGCCAAATGTTTCCTACAGAGGTTTATGACCTAGCAGAGAGAGGAATGCAGACATTCATCCCCATTTCTATGACAAACTTGACCTTCAGGTACCAACTCCCCAGGGGAAGTTTCAACTTTCACTCCCATTTACATCCAGGTGGGTAATTTCAAAAATTCAAGAAAATGTAATCCATCCTCAAGAAAAGACTTAAAAACCCTACATTCATGTTATCACTTTTTTTGGTAAAAAAAATAAAGGACAAAGCAAATAACAAATAATAGCAAAGGATCTCCTTTTAAAAGGCAGACTATATAATTTTCTGAAGGGAAAAAATAACTGTATTCAAAAAATTCTAGCTTTTCATTTCCACACGATGTATTCTAACACATATACTTACAAGAACATACTTTGAAGAACAGTTCTATTCCTCTTTCACATAGTGCAACAAGGATGAAAATAGGCAAATGATGTATCCCACCCGCCGCCCATACAAAATGTTTGGTCCCAACTAAAAATGATATATCATCCCTGTAAATGAAAATAAGCATCTGAAGAGTTAACGCTAGCTTTACTGTAATAAGCAACAGTCTGGGAATAGCCAAAATAATCAAGACTGAAAACAAAACAAAACAAAAAAATCAATATTGCTAAGCCCAAGAAAGCATAGTTATTAGAGGTACTTAACTCACAAGAAAAGATGGTTCTCTGCTTTTTAAATATGGATTAAAATAAATCTAATTTTTCTTCTTTCAAAAAAATGCTAGTCCAACTCGTGTGAAGAAAACTGGCCTAGAGTGGAAATAGTCCAATACAGTAAAACCTCATTAATTTTGATTCCACTAATTAATTGTGAGTTGATGGTTACCTTCACAGGCTGTGTGAAAACAAATTAATGGTATAAACAAAGCAAATGTCTCGCCTATTTAAATGTAAAAGGAAAAAAGACCATTCTCAAGCACCAATTTGGTATTAATTTTAATTTAAACAATGAACAGAGTAATGATAAATAATTCTCAGCTATCTGTTAAATGAAAGCACTTAAAAGATTTGCTAAAATGCAATTAACTTGGTTTCTTCTTATCTGGCCTTGAAATTATTAAAGAAGCACTTCTTAAAGAATATTTAATAACTCCTATCTCTGACTTAGACCCAGCTTCCCCACAAATGAATTGAATTACCACAATTCCTTTATTATTAAATTATTAAATTCCAGGGATCTTGGTTATTGAACATCTATTTCACCTACAATGACTGATTCCATAATTTGATTAATTCCATTCTATTTTACTTTGTTCCATTTTCAACCTGGAAAAAGTCACCTAAGTGTGACTTAACATCAAGGACACTGTAACGGGATCATGCATAAGACATTTAAATTGTATAATTAAAATAATACAACAAAAAATGTGAACCTCGTGCATTTATGCTACTGACTTTGATCCGACACCTATGCGTTAAAAAGACTTTGTGATGTATTCCCGTTGTATATATATTTACAAATTATATAGGTATTCCTGTGCCAATATATCATGTACATTGTGAAACATGCACAAAAATATGTTTTAAAAGAACAACTCAGAGGGAGGCCTGTGTGGATTAGTCACTTAAGCGTCTGCTTAGGCTCAGGTCATGATCTCGGACTTCTGGGATTGAGCCCAGCTTCAGGCTCGCCTGCTTCTCCCTCTCCCACGGCCCCTCCCCACTACTCATGCTCTCTCAAATAAATAAACAGAATCTTTAAAAAAAAGTATGTATATATACATATATATTTTTTTTTAAAAAAAGAAGAAGAATGATTCGGGTGCCTGGGTGGCTCAGTCAGTTAAGCATCTGACTTCAGCTCAGGTCATGATCTCAGGGTCCTGGGATTGAGAGCCCCACATCTGCACAGGGCTCCTTGCTCCATGGGGAGTCTGCCTGTCTCTCTGCCCTCCCCCCAGCTGTCCCCTACTTGTGGGCTCACTCTCTCTCAAAAAAATAAATAAAATTTTAAAAATAAAAAATAAAAATAAAAGAATGACTCAAAGTTTAAATAAACAAATTTAAGATGAAAGGAAGCACCTTCTTAAATGTATTCCTAATGTTAATTATTTGAGCGCTAGGTAACAACACAAAGCACAATATATAGCTTTAGAAAGATTTCATTGCTAATGACTGCTGGACGTAAATACCTATTTCATATAATTACACATTTTTTGGCTGCCCTCCTGTCAGATGGACCAAATGATCACCGCCTGAGACCATAATGTAGCTGCTGAAAAGATATTTAAGCTTCATTGGAAATCTGTTCCATCATCATTTTCTCTGCCCATTTTGGGGTGGCGGGTGAGGAAGCAGACAAGGAGCACACCCGGTGAGAGCCATGCAGTGCCTCCTCTCACTGGCAGGTCTGCTCTTCCCCCAGGTGACACATGGCCACAGAACGTAAGGAACAAATGAGACACCAGTGTCCTACCGGCTACGCCATGTTCACAGGCGCAATTTCTTAACGTTAAAAAAAGGACATAAGCAAGAGCTTTAATATTTTATTCCTTTACTCCAATTAACAGTCTCACAGATTGCACTTCCCAAACCACTCCCACCGACTGACTTCAAGAGTGAAACTCATGAGGGGCGTCTGGGTGGCTCAGTGGGTTAAAGCCTCTGTCTTCGGCCCGGGTCATGATCCCAGGGTCCTGGTTTCGAGTCCCGCATTGGGCTCTCTGCTCAGGAGGGAGCCTGCTTCCCTTCCTCTCTCTCTCTGCCTGCCTCTTTGCCTACTTGTGATCTGTCTGTCAAATAAATAAATAAAATCTTTTTTAAAATAAATAAATAAATAAAAATAAAGAGTGAAACTCATGAATACCATCTAAAATTTTGTGTTGTTATGGAACCCAGAATTTGTACAGCATGGACTGAGCATCCTATCAACTTGGCCAGTACTTTATAAGTGAAAATTATTCAAACTTATGCTCCAAGTAGACTAATTCTGCCCTAGAAACAAAATGTACCAATGACATCAAAAACTAATTTAAAAGCAGAGGCTAACAACAATAAACAATAGAATATTTAACAAAAATTGTATTTTCATTTGATGAAAAAAATTAAGATAACTGGCCAAGGAAAAGAAGGGAGATGATGGACCAAAACATACATATTCCAGGACCAATTTTTCTTTCCAGATAATTCTGATCCTCAACCAGAGTCTCACTGAGTGTGCCAGTAAGTAATCCTCACAGTACATTAGTGCGAGCAGCAGAATGCCACAAACTATCATAGAATCTGATAGAGTCAGAATATACCACCTCGGTCATCCAGCCTGACCTTATGCATTTTACAAGACTTCATTTTAAACCATTCCCAGAAACCTCTTATGTAACCTGTTCCTAAACATCTGCCATGAATTACAGAAATTAGAGACAGCTAGTTTACCCCTTCCACTAGCTCTCTGGGGAGATGATTCTGTTTTCCAACAGTTCCCAATATAAATTACATACATACATTTTTCCTACTTTTGCTAATTTGTTTTCCAAATTAAATTCTTCTTTTTCTTCATATCATTTCAGGGCCAATCTCCTAACTGCCCCAAACAATTTTTCTCTTTGTGTATTCCCTAAATATATGATCACTAACTACTGTCTTTCCTTTTAAATATGCCCATCATTAGACAAGCTATAAATGACCAGCTTCTTTCAGTCATAAATCAATCTTGCTATTCTCTTAATCATTACTTCTCGTACTTCCCAGAACTCTTTATACGGAACATAAATGTGCAGTTAAGATGCATCATTTATCACTTTTAAATATTCTACCTGAAGGGAAAAAAGAGCCTAGGAATATTAATTTCATTTCCCCATTTTCATGAAACTAGCTTAAAATTTTTTTTTCAGACATCCATAGCTTATCCTTCCTTTTTTTTTTTTTAAAGGAAAAAGAAAAGTAGAAGGCTGTTTCTCCAATGGCTGTTTTAGAAAAGAAGACCATGGAGTCCAACCAAAACACTGACTTACCTTCTAACTGGTTACGTTCTATATGAAAATAAGACTTTTAGAAACAAATTTTAGTATCTTCACTCAGTCACTATATATAAAAGGTAGTAAACAGTGGAATAATTAGAATTCTTTCTTCAACTGCTTCCTTATTAATTAAACAGCAAATAAAATATGAAGAATTTAATGGAAGACAGGCACCTAGGTGGCTCAGTGGGTTAAACGTCTGACTCTCAATTTGGCTTAGGTCACGATCTCAGGACCAAGAGATCAAGCCCAGTATTGGGCTCCACACTGCGTGGTGAAGCCTGCTTAAGATTCTCTCTCTTCCACTGCCCCTCCCCCATCTCTCTCTCTCTCTCTCCCCCTCTCAGGGGGAAAAAAAAAAAAAGTCCATCATTCTTCTTTCCTCACCCCACAAACAAATTTCTGATAAATATTTGATATTTGTTCTTAATCCAGCCACTGTTTTTTAATCAAATTTTCATTACATCTCTGGATGGAGAAAGATTCCAAGCTTCAAAAATATGAAGGAAGCTACATAGAAAAGGGATAAATAACCTAAGAACGAGAAAATTTCGACAAAAGAAAGCACATATGCTTAACATTTCAGTTAAGTTAGGCACTCACAGAAGCACTAAAATTCCCAAGAAAAACAAATAAGCAAAGGACAAAAGATGTCTCAAAAGAAAAAATCACTAAAATCCTCAAAGAAAAATTTCAGTATCTCTGGTAATCAAAGAAATGCAAATTCAAATAAGATACTCTTTCATCTATCAATTTAGCCAAAGATTTTAGAAATTGTAATAGCAAACAACCAACATTTATCGGGTTCTTCCTTTGTGCTGGGTATTATTCTAAATACTTGACTACATACCAAATGTTTTAATTCATTAGAGTCCCACAACAACCCTCTGAGGTAGGCAGAATTATTATTTCCACTTTACAGATGTGGCAACTAAGGCACGGAAGTAAATACGAACTTCTTGTGCTAGCAAGGGGCAATGAGATAGGAACTGAGGGTAGAAAACAATTTGCTACTATACCTCAGTCACCTTAAAAGTGTTAATGCCTATTACACAAAAATTCTGAGGTTCTAATCTTAAAAAAATTCATGGAATCTATCCAAGGGAATAATTATAAATTTTTTTAACTTAAGAAGTTAGTAAGTAATTTATGCACTTTGGGGAGGGTATGTGCTATGGTGAGTGCTGTGAAGTGTGTGAACCTGGCAATTCACAGACCGTACCCCTGGGGCTAATAATACATTGTATGTTTATAAAAAAAATTTAAAAAGACAGTAAGTATTGTATGGTATAATACAGACAGTCAAATTGGGAACAATTCACATAACCAAAGTAGGAGAATTGCTAAGTAAATATGGTATGCTCACATAAACATGGTATGTTTTACAATCATTAAATATTACTTTCATGAATAAGTATAACTTGGAAAAGTATGTTATGATATAAAATGAAGATAATGTGCTCAAATAACTCTACCTACAATATAATCACAAATATACAGTAAGTAGATTTTAAAGGCCATAGGAAAAGATACCAAATGTTAGTTGTGGTTCTCTTGTATGTACAAGGATAACAGGTAACCTTTTACCTTCTCAGCAATCTCTTCTGTCAAACATTTTCACAGTGTCTTATGTGTTAAACTTATAAAATTGCAATTAAAAACATGTTTTCTAAAAGCAAATAATGGGGGTGCCTGGGTGGCTCAGTCATTAAGCGGCTGCCTTCGGCTCAGGTCATGATCCCAGGGTCCTGGGATTGAGTCCCGCATCAGGCTCTCCGCTCAGTGGGAAGCCTGCTTCTCCCTCTCCCACTCCCCCTGCTTGTGTTCCCTCTCTTTCTGTGTCTCTCTCTGTCAAATTAAAAAGAAAAAAAATCTTAATAAAATAAAATAAAAGCAAATAATGTATTATAAAGAAGAGGAGGTAAAAGGAGTTTAAAAAACTCCAGAGCTGAATAATCAAAGATGAAAACTAAAGGGTAAGTACAAGAGGACTGAGAAATGCACAGTTATCTAAAGGAAAAGTAGAATACAGAAATTCAAAAGAATGGCTGTGTTTTGTTCTACAAAGTAAAAGATAAATATTCAATAAATTAGCAATTTAAAAGTAAGTACGCATCAGAGTCATATACTTACATAAATCAATAATGAAAACAACAGCCAAAATTTGGAGAAATACGGTTATTTTAAAATACAGAATGACATCCCCTAGGAGGCAGTACACACAGTGGATAAGCACAGGACATCAAGTCGGACTACTTAGGACCAAATTCCAGCTCTGCCACCTGCTAACTATGCGACCAAGGGAAGTTATTTAACCTCTCTGAACCTCATTTCTCTGTATAATGTGGTTAACAGCAATAACCACACCTCACGGAATTACTGTTTGAATTAAATGAAATGTGCACAAAGAAATTAGCACAGTGACTAACATATCATGCATACAAAAGATAACAGTAGCCAATATTATTTTTACCATTATTATGCCATTACACACCATAAATTCTACCTTTTTAAAATTTAATTATATTTAGTTTCTGAAGGAGCTGCCAATGTTCAGGTATCCGCCAAGAAATATGAAGATATTTATAATTCTTCAATACATTTGTTTTCCTTTTCAATATTTTCTCCTCACATTAATATCTCTGCTTTAATTTAATCTGAATAGTTCCACCAGCATCATCATCACTTTCACACAAATATTACCTTAAAGCTACATTAATAAAGTTGTTAGCACTCTAAACAATATAAGTCAATAAAATCATTCAATCCAACAACCCAGTGACCACCTTCCATTGTTCCTATTTCCTCACATTGCTTTTCCATTGAATTTACTTTATAATTTTTCACTTCATGCCTTTAAAATATTAATATGCTTTCTTGAATTTCACTTACATATTTATGGGTCTTAGAGACTGAGACAGTCAAATCTGCAGATTGAATATAATCAAAGTTCTTTTTAAGGAACTCACAAGTGCCCTTTTCCCTCTCTGCACCCCAGGCAGCTGTCCCCACTTATTGCCCAAACCCACACCCAAACCTTGGGCTACACACATTCAAGGGTTAAGGTCTTCTGTCACAAAGGGCCCCCTTCCTTAGACGGCACTGACTTACGACTCCAAGTGGCTGCTGGTCCTGCTCTTTCCATTTTCTGCCGTCTCATTTAGGAAGGTGAAAGGCACTATCTATCTGACCTAGTGACTTTGAATCTGCCTGCTTGGCCTCAACCTATTTACCCCAATTACATCTGTATCCTTACTAGAAATAAAGATCGAATTTATACATCTGATATAACTATGAAATATCTCTTTTGCCTTCTCAGGAAAATAAATGGGTTAATAGATACTGACCCCACTTTTCCAAGCGGAGATACTGAAGGAATATGTGTATCTCCTAGCAGTAAACTATTAGAAAATATATGCTAAATACACATCTTTGTTTAATAAGGATGCTGGCTTGCTTTAAGTCTGTTATCAAACAACGTTAGGGAAACCTAACCTTCAGGGTCCAGAATTAAGCAAGAAAGTTGTGCCTAGCCAATCATTTATGCGTAAGAAAAGCAGTAAGTAGGTCAGACTTCCCCCTTGATCATCTGAGGTCATGCTGCCAAAGGCTTTGCACGGGTAAGTCATACCCTTCTGTAGTCTGCCCCAAATTTTCCATTAGAAATGACACAGTTGGGGCCACTCAGACAAGTAAAAATGCTGATGTATAGACAGTGAGCAAGCAAAGAACATTACTCAAGAAGTACAATTTCTAGGGAATTAGTTGTCAATATCCTGAAAACTGTCTCCTGCAATAAAAAGATACACAGATAGACGGAGAGAGAAAGGGAACTCATCCCTAATTTCGGCAGATTCTAAAACCACCTGGCCATAGTTGGGAAACAAGGAAATGAAAAGCAGTTCCTGATACAGGAACAAAGTTTATCTATCATAAAGTCATTCCAAAGCTGGAAATGAATGAATACATTCCCCAGACGTAGGCCTTTATCACCCAAATGAGAATGTAGGTAACTGCAAACAAATAATAAAATGGGGCGCTTAGGTAACTCAGTCTGTAAGGATCTATCTTTGGCTCATATCATGATCCCAGGGTTCTGGGATCGAGTCTCAAATCAGGCTCCCTGCTCAGCAAAGAGTCCACTTCTCCCTCTCCTTTTGCCCCTACCCCCTGCTCGTGTGCACACGCCTTCTCTCCCTCTCAAATAAATACATAAAATCTTTAAATAATAATGATTTAATGAGTTCCTGTCATAAGCTGGGCATGACCTCCAAACTTAAAATTAACACTTGACAGAAAGTAAAGTGCTAGAGCTTGCCAGAGCTCCATAAGGACTTCTAAAAGTCACCCCAAAATGAAAACACAGATTCAGGTCTGTTTGGCTCTAAAGGTCCTGCTCTCCCTGATATGAACAACCGGGAGTTCATTGTTGTAGGCTCCTCATGCCAACAGCAGAAAGTTTCCTCCAGCTACTTCTGAAAGTCTTCACCAATGTCTAAGAAAAAAACACTGATTATGACTAACAAAAAAATTACTGTACATTAACCGGCATTTTCTGTTCTTCTTAGTATACATTCTTCCTTTCTAATCTTGTAGCATTCCATTTTCTTTCCACTTTACTCTCTTGTCCAATCTCTCCTTGGAAGAACATCATGAACAGTTTACTTTGCAGGACAGTTTCATATTTTATTATTTCTTCCAATACCCTTCCTAAGTAGGATAAAATAAAAAGTCCCCAAATGGTCTCACATACAACTGGCTTGCAGCACATAAAAAAACATTACTCTGATCTCTTGGTCATTTTTTTCAAAGTCATGTACAAATATGTCACCTTCCTGCTAATGTTTGCCATCGACAGATCTAGCAGGTAATAGTAATAAAAACAACTTAAGGGCTGCAGACTCCTCCACCGAACACGCATAGTACGATGCCCATCTGTAAACAGAGCTTGATCACATAGCATAGAATTTTACACACACCCATAAAGCTAACATCACCCTTTTCCAAAACGACCCACAGCTGGCCTACTAAGTGGCCATTCTAGGACCTCCCTGAGGGACTCGTGCTTAGGGCAGTCCTGAGAAAGTGCTTTGCATCTACTCTGCTGCTTTATTCCTGCCTATTTCCCAGTCTGGCTCCCTCATTAGATGAAATTCTATCAAATAGGGACTATATTTTGTCAACTACCAAATGCCTAGTTCTTGAAGGTACCTAGAATACGGTAGGCACTCAGTTGCTGAATGAATGACTATTCAAAAATACACTGCCCCTGACTGCAGTCATCTTAAAAACTCATTATTGTTTTCTAACAATTTCTGCCATTTTAAGATAAACTTTAACTCATTTTAAAATTGCTTTATGATTAAGTTACTCAAGAAAAAATTAGTCTTTATGTCATACTCTCTATGTCATACTATCTCTTCAGCTCAAAATAAAAAGTCAAATTAATCAACCACTTCATTTACAAAGTTTAGCACCAAATGACTTACTAAAACTACTATTAAAACTAAACTTCAGGGGCACCTGGGTGGCTCAGGCGTTAAGCATCTGCCTTCAGCTCAGGTCATGATCCCAAGGTCCTGGGATGGAACCTCGCATCGGACTCCCTGCTCAGTGGGAAGCCTGCTTCTCCTTCTCCCACTCCCCCTGCTTGTGTTCTGTCTCTTGCAGTCTCTCTCTCTCTCTGTCAAATAAATAAAATCTTAAAAAACAAAAACAAAAATGTAAACTGCATTCCCAATATACTCTTCTCTACTCCCAAGGATATGACTTCAGAGCTAAAAAAGCCTTTCCAAGATAGAAGAATATCTAAATTTCTAAAGTGTCTGGCACGATACAAGCATAGCCTGAATAGAGGGATGCAATCTTTCTCATTACTATCAAAGGGACAACACACAGACAGTCTCTTGGTATATTACTGAATTTCTCAGCTTCCTACATGAGAGACCGGTATATTATGATATCTGAATACATAAACATGATTCATAGCAGAAAAAATTAATTATTTATCTTGAATAAAATAAAGATACTGGTAAAAATTTGGAAAACATGAAATTATAAAGAATATAATATAAGCCAACCAGAATGAACAGCCAATACGATATTGATATATTAATGCATTTGTGTTTTCAAAATGAAAATTGGTGCTATCCACTTATACATACTCTGTATACAGCTACTTAAAAGCCTGAATATTAGCAAGACTTTAAAGAGTAAGGATGATGGAGAATTATGAGGGTAGATAGGTGGTAAAACCCTATCCTTCAGCTTTTAAAGGTCTTTCTCAAAAGACTTTAAAAATCAATATGCCTTTTTATTCTTTTTTTTTTTTAAGATTTTATTTATTTATTTGTTAGAGAGAGAGAGAGAGAGAGCGCGCGAGCACAGGCAGACAGAGAGGCAGGCAGAGGCAGAGGGAGAAGCAGGCTCCCTGCCAAGCAAGGAGCCCGATGCGGGACTCGATCCCAGGATGCCGGGACCATGACCTGAGCCGAAGGCAGCCGCTTAACCAACTGAGCCACCCAGGCGTCCCCAATATGCCTTTTTATATAGAAATTCCACATCTACAAATTTATCTTAGGAAATCATTTCAGATGTGCAAAAATATTTAGGTATACTAATTTGTATTCTCACTATTGACAAGAGAAAAATTTTTTAAAGCAACATTCTAAAACTTCCGATAAAATTAGTCAACCGAATATCATTAAAAATGGTGTTGGAATACACTTAGTGACACAGAAAGATGACCAGAGCATCTTTAGAAAATATCTGTGTTCTCTAAAGATAAACTCAAAATGGATGAAAGACCTAAATGTGAGACAGGAGTCCATCAAAATCCTAGAGGAGAACACAGCAACCTCTTTAACCTCAGCTGCAGCATCTTCTTGCTAGACCCATCTCCAAAGGCAAGGGAAACAAAAGCAAAAATGAACTACTGGGACTTTCAGGTAAAAAACTTATGCACAGGGACGCCTGGGTGGCTCAGTTGGTTAAGCGGCTGCCTTCGGCTCAGGTCATGATCCCAGCGTCCTGGGATCGAGTCCCACATTGGGCTCCTTGCTCGGCGGGGAGCCTGCTCCTCCCTCTGCCTCTGCCTGTCTCTCTGTCTGCCTGTGCTCGCTCTCTCTCTCTCGTTCTAACTAATAAATAAATAAAATCTTAAAAAAAAAATTTAAAAAAAAAAAAAGCTTCTGCACAGCAAAGGTCAACAAAACTAAAAGACAATCTATGGAATAGGAGAAAACCTTCACAAATGACATATCAGATAAAGCGCTAGTATTCAAGATCTATAAAGAACTTCTCAAACTCAACACCCAAAAAACAAAGAATCCAGTCAAGAAATGGGCAGAAGACAAGAACAGACATTTCTCCAAAGAAGAGATACAAATGGCCAACAGATACATGAAAAAATGCTCCACATTACCTGGCTTCAGGAAAATACAAATCAAAACCACAATGAGATACCACCTCACACCAGTCAGAATGGCTAAAATTAACAAGACAGAAAACAACAAATGTTGGTGAGGATGCAGAGAAAGGGGAATCCTCTTACACTATTGATGGGGATGCAAACTGGTACAGCCATTCTTCAACACGGTATGAAGCTTCCTCAAGAAGTTAAAAATAGAGCTACCCTATGACCTAGCAATTGCACTACTAGGTATTTACCTCAAGGATACAAATGCAGTGATCCCAAGGGCCACCTGCACCCCAGTGTTCTTAGCAGCAATGCCACAATAGCCACACTGTAGAAAGAGTTGCGATGTCCACCGACAGATGAATGGATAAAAAGATGTGGTGTGTATGCATGCATGTATGTGTGTGTGTACATATATATACACACATACACACACACCTCACACACAATGGAATATTAGCTATCAGGATGAATACTTACCATTTACATCAACATGGATGAACTGGAAGGTATTATGCTGAGCAAAATAAGTCAAGCACAGAAAGACAATTATCATATGTTTCCACTCATTTGTGGAATATAAGAAACAGCGCAGAGGATCATAGGGCAAGGGAGGGAAAACAGAATGGGAAGTCATCAGAGAAGAGAAAAACCATGAGAGACTATAGGAAACTATAGGAAACAAACTGAGGGTTGCTAGAGGAGAGGTAGATGGGGGGATGGGTACCTGGGTGACGGACAGGAAGGAGGGCATGCAATGTGATGAACACTGGGTGTTATACGCAATGGACGAATTACTGAACATTACATCTGGAACTAGTGATATACTATATGTTGGCTAATTGAATTTAAATTTTAAAAAAGTAAATATTTGTGTTCTCTATAACAAGTATTTAATTTAAAAAGTAAAAATTAATTTCAAAAAGACAGTGCTGAATACATAAAAACATGAAAATGGCCTCAAGATATAAGAGAATTAAATGTTAAATGAAAAAAAGTAGAACATCATGTGTACTGTGATGTATTTTAGAAAAATGTTAGTTCTGCCTCCTGGTTTTGCTTGATTTGTACTACCAAAGTTAACTCTGCTTGGCTTCAGAGGCCATGTCATAATTATAAACACTGTTTTTTAAATGTAACACTCAAATTAAATTAGTATCAAAAGCCCAAATTCAAAAAAGTGAGGTAAGAGCTAATTCAGGCAAAAGCTTTAGGTACTTTTTTAAAAAGGACAATATATGAAAAAGAACCCTAATTTGTTAATTGTTCTTAATGGCTTTGAACATTAGCTAATGTACAGCCACATACACCTTTCATGTTATCATATCTCTTATCTCTAAGAGCTGGGGATTCAACACTGTCAAGTGAAGGCACACATGGGTTAGATACCAGGTGGTCCTGTTTTCACAAGCCTATGCTGCCCCCTTCTGGATACTTTTGGAGATTATGTGATAATACAAGTTTATTAAGATAATATAAATGAAAAGTAATCGTATTTAAAGTAATTTATTAAGGAAGTTAGCCTATTGTGCATATAAAGAAATATATTACTGGTGCTAAATTTATTTGGAAACATTTTCCAAAAATTCCACTTTGGATAAAGTTCTACTAGCAGCACACAGCTGGTAACCAGTCACCCATGCCAATGAGGGAAATAAATACAAATATATATTTATTAAAAGTAAATAAAACATAATACTTAACAAAGTCATGTTTTTTGTTCTCTTTCATATGCATCCCCCCATTCCCAAAGCGAAGGAGAATGTGAATTTGGTAGTTATCTTTACAGTTTAATTTTGAAAATTTTACTATCTATGGTGCATCTATAAATACAAAGTATGCACTTGTGTGTTTTCTAAATGTAAACAGACGGTATCTTATTGTATCACACACAAAGGTTCCACATCATAGGCACAGCCAGTCGCTGCAAGTACTGTTCAATGAGGAAACGTGGAGAGTCCATGCAAAAACATCGGCACCATTCCACGGGTAAGAAACACTCTACTGGGTCACTAGTGTTATTTTTTAATTTCTGCATTTCCATGCCTGTCAATAATCTCTGTTTGGCTTATTAGGGAAAATGTTTTTTAAAGCATTTCTGACATTTTAAAATGATTTTCTTAGTACTTTTTTTTTTTTTTTACAAAGTCTAGTTTCTTTCTCTGAAATTAAAATATGTGGAAATGGATCTTGGGGAGTGGAACCCCTCATACTGGAAGCTACTGTAAAAAAAAGAATGATGAATAAGAAGGGAAGCTGGCAGGGAGGTGAAGGAAAGAGGTCAGATCATTCTCAGTTGGAACTACTAATCCTAATGCCAGAGATTTGGAGGCAGTTTCCTGCTGCAGCATTCCAGAAGCCATAAGAAATCTGCCCTCCCTTTTAAGAGCTCTCTTCTGCGAACTCCCTGGGGATTTGGTGCAGGCTTTGGCCTCCCCTAGCCTACAGTTCAGATTTTGGATATTCACCAAGGCCTACCTCTGACAGCTACCCAAATCTGAAAAGCATTCTATCTCTAACCATTCTACTTAAATTTCTCAGTTATTAGACTAAGATTCAGTTCAAGTGCAACACTTCTAAAGTATTAAAGCATTCTAGCATTGAAAATCTCTGCAGGATTCCAAGATGAGTAAAGGGAAAGACACAGCTGCAGAACAGGTGGGAAGGAAGACTTGATTTTCACTAAGAAGATTTAATACCTCTTGCATTTTATATATACCTATTTATGAAATATTTTAAGATACTACAGTAATATTCTCAGTATAGATGAAAACTTAAAATTTAAAAACTCAAAATTTTAGCAAGCCCATTTTAAAAACATATTTTCCAAAAAAGTCTTCTATACGAGTATTTAAAGTGGCAATCTCATTTTAGTATTAATAGTAGTTAAAAGTAATAATATAAGGATTCCACTTTAAATTTGAATCCCATTCAAACTGCCCCAGAGCTTTAACTCCTGAATAGCAATACAGAAGGCGAAAACCGCTCTTTTAAAAACAATAAACACAACTTGGAATGACAAACAAAAACGGTATAGGGTTGTATGCTATGTTGTATAATTCAGACACTATTTAAGTCATTTCACTTCAGTCTCCTTCCAGATGTACTTTTCATATGTATATACAGCACACATACGTTCTCTTTCATATATACACAGTACACGTAGATGTATCTTTCCTGTATACTCATGGCACATGCATATATGCCTTTCATGTGTCCACACAGCACGTATGTATATGCAGTGTCCACGTGTACACACAGCACAGGCATATGTACCTTTTGCATGTTGGTACAGCATGTGCACATGTATCTCTTGTGTGTATGTACAGCACATGAGTATGTTTCACTCACGTGTATATACAGTACAGGTACATGTATCATTCATCTGCACGTAGGATACATTTTGTTTCATCAAGAAACCAAACTACCAAAGAGAAAAAAAAACCTCAAACTGAAGTTTTTCCTTTTATATTCAATTACCTTAAGAAGAAACAGAAATGGCAAATAACCTAATATTAAAGATCTCAAAATTACAAGTTTTAACATCCCTCCTGAAGTCAAAACATACAGTTAGTCAAAGCTCACAGCATTTTTTGAGTAGTTTCCCAAAGCTCCCTGTTTCTCTGAGTACCTAGAAGATGCCCCTTCCCTTATCCTTCACAGCATGTTGTTAGTATCTGTCCTTGACCTTTATATAAGGTAGGCCTTGTAGGAGACTAACATTTGCCTGATCCTCCTCCTAAAACACAAGGTTATATTCCTGGGAAGACTTAAACACATTATGTGGCAGATGGTAATACTGCCCCCAGAAGCTTTCTGAATTGTTCTCAATAATCCTTTAGCACTATACAACCCTGGATTACTTCAACAGTCCATATCTTAACGGATACCTTCAGAAAAAATTTAACATTATGATATTTTAATTATTTAAAATAATCTGTATCGGGGCGCCTGGGTGGCTCAGTGGGTTAAAGCCTCTGCCTTCGGTCATGGTCCCAGGGTCCTGGGATAGAGCCCAGAATCGGGGCTCTCTGCTCAGCAGGGAGCCTGCTTCCCCCCTCTCTCTGCCTGCCCTTCTGCCTACTTGTGATCTCTGTCTGTCAAATGAATAAATAAAATCTTTAAAAAAATAAAAAATAATCTATCATATATAAAAGATCTCAGTTATCTAGACTACTTGGTAAATCAAACTTAATTTTAAGATTTTTTTAAATTTATTTATTTGTCAGATAGAGAGAGAGCGCAGTAGTGAGCACAGGCAGACAGAGTGGCAGGCAGAGGCAGAGGGAGAAGCAGGCTCACTGTTGAGCCAGGAGCCCGATGTGGGACTCGATCCCAGGATGCTGGGATCATGACCTGAGCCAAAGGCAGCTGCCCAACCAACTGAGCCACCCAGGCGTCCCTCAAACTTAATTTTAAAAGCGCTCTGCCTACTAAATGGACTTTTACTATTTTGGCAAAAAGAATTTAAATCCCTCTAAAAAATGAAAAACAAAAAAGACTTCAATGAAAAATAAAAATAAAATCTATTCAATTTAAGTACTCTATACAATTCTGTAGCTAGGCAGTTTTTGTCATCTATGAACATGTCAAATTTTTAAATACTTAAAACTCCCATTAATAAAAGAATATGGAAATCATTTACTAAAAGTATACAGAACCACTGAGCCAGGCAACAAATTGATGCTATTTTACAGCAAGAATATGGAAAGATTTTTTGGTTAAAAAGATACTAACATGGGATAAAAATGATGGGAGTGGAGGAAGAAAGGATGACAAAGAAACACTAGAGTGCGGGAAGGGAAGCGTGCATCCCTGGTCCGCTGAGACATGTATGCGGAGTTGTGAAAGAGCATACCGTCTGCCTCAGAGCTGCCCGCAGCATCTTTCTACCTACAAATAGGATCTCATTCCTTCTCTATCGTCTCCCTAAGCTAAGACACGATGATCCACTTAGTATTTAAAACCTTTCATATGTTGGTAGACATGAAAACAACTACAAAATAAAGGCAAAATCATCAACCTTATACATGTTTGATTATAATTTAAATAAATTTTAAAACACAACTAATATTCCTCTGTTTTAGGACATCTTTTCCTGAAAAAAAAAAAAAAAAAATCTGCAAGTCAAAACTCACCTTCCTGATTCTACCTAAGATAAAAACCAAAACTCTGTTCTAATCCAAGAAGCAGACAACAAACATTTTGACATTTATCTTTAATCACTATGTTTGGTAAATACTTATAATCTTTCAATGACCAGATCACAACTTTAAAAAATATTTTCTGCTAAAAGAAAATGATACTAGATCAATTTATGAGAGGGACAACCCAAGCACTGGACGCTTTATATGTCATTAACTCTAACCTCAGCTAGACAGTCATTTGCTAGACATTTAGCAAATATCAAATTCTTAGCTTTTTATTAATCATTTAGGCTCTTTGACATTCAGGCCCATTACCTGATGCCCCTAAAACCACCAACTAAATGAAAAGGTTATTAACCAGGCAGTCACTACTTGTTAAATCATCACAAAGCAAAAAGCAAGTTTGTCTTAATTGTTGTTGTTGGGTTTTATTTTGTTGTTTTTTTTTCAAGAGAGTGAAAGAGAGCAAGTGAGCACAAGAAAGGGGAAGGGGACAGGGAGTAGCAGTCTCCCCACTGAGCAGGGAGTCCAAGGCAGGACTCGATCCCAGGACCCTGTGATCATGACCTGAGCTAAAGGCAAATGCTTAACCCACAGAGCCACCCATACTTTTGGATGTCAATTAAAAAGAAGAGAATCTCTATCGCTATGTCTGTAAGTAAACTATAAGTCGTTGGTTATTTTCAAGTACCAGACTTCCTTGTCTGTGTCTTCCTCCTATTAGCCAGGCAACTAGACCCTGGGTCAGCCCCTTGTCTACTCAGGAGCCCATTCCTTATGTAGCTGCATATGTGTACTAGGTACCTTTTCTTCTTCTTTTTCTCCTTCTTTCTTTCTTTATTGTATTACGTTACGCTAATCACCATATAGTACAGCATTAGTTTTTGATGTAGTGTTCCATGATTCATTGTTTGCATACACTAGATACTTTTTTACTCACTAATGCATTTCTAAATGCAACCAGTCAAAAAAAATCATTACATTATATATCCAGTTGAGGTTGTTTTTTTTTTTCCCCCTAAAGGTTTCATTTATTTGACAGAGAGAAAGAATGCAGAAGCAGGGGGAATGGCAGGCAGAGGCAGAGGAAGGGTAGATGCCCCACTAAGTGGGACATGAGGCTTGATCCCAGGACCTTAGATCATGACCTGAGCTGAAGGCCGGCCACTTAACCGACTGAGCTACCCAGGTGCCCCTCCACTTGAAGTTTTTAAAAAGGAAACCAGAGAATGCTCTCATACAAACATACAAGCTTAAAAAAAAAAGTATATACTAATGTAAGTTTAAACAGAAAAATGATCTTATATAAACCACTCTAAACTTTACATTTAGTTATATTTATAATTTAAAATATATTTCTTTAATACTTTATATAACAACAAAAGTCTGGGATGAAAATTCTCATGCTTCACTATAGGGCATAACTACTGTACAATGAAGCTTAGCATAGGTTGTAACAGTGCTGTAACTCACAAGTGCCATTATGATGATATCTGTTTCACGAAAATAAACAAAAGATCGGTTGTTTAAATAAACACATAGCAACTGTTACAGTGATGAAGATTAGAACATAACAACCAATTTGAAAAGAAAGGACAAGGCAGGAATAAGAAAAAAGGAAGAGAATGATTAAGAACCTGAATTTGAGAGCACCAGGGTAGCTCAGTCGGTTAAGCAGCCGCTCTTGTTTTAGACTCTTGATTTCGGCTCAGGTCATGATCTCAGGGTCCTGGGATCAGGCCCCACATCCAGCTCCACACTCAGTGGGACGGCTCCTTGAGGATTCTCTCTTTCCCTCTCCCTCTGCACCTCCCCCCACTCCCACGTTTGCACACACGCTCTCTCTCTCAAATAAATATTTAAAAATTAAAAAAACAATTTTCAAGTCTGGCAGAAAAAAAAAAAAACTGGCACTAGGACTTCCTACAACACCACCAATATTAAATCAAACAAAACCTAGCTCTGGCAGAACACAGCAGATAAAATACATAATCAGGAAGATTAAGTAAGCAAGCAAAAAGGCCAAGGAAAATTTCTTGGATTTTGAAATGAAATAACCTTGTGAACACTGCATCAGATGCACAAATAGAACACTTTTCCATTTCAGTAAGACCATAACTTGCGAAGCTGAATGGATTTTGATAAACATGAAGCCTACGTGTAAGACAACAGTGTGTGTGTGTTTGTATGTGCACACACAGATGTGTGAATGCTGGGAAATAGTGACTGTGCACACAAAGGTGACTAATCACACAAAAAGTTCATGATTAACAAACAGTAAAAGAAATTATGAAGAAATAATTATGGTTCTGTTATTTATCAGTCCTAAGGCCTGCTCAAACCGCATATTCCTAAAATTATTAGACTTTCTGATATCACTACACACCCATCAGTAAGAAAGCAATCCGCTTTCATAAAAGTATGTACAGGGGCACCTGGGTGGCTCAGTGGGATAAGCCTCTGCTTTCGGCTTAGGTCATGATCTCAGGGTCCTGGGATCAAGCCCCGCATCGGGCTCTCTGCTCAACAGGGAGCCTGCTTCCCCCACCTTCTGTGCCTGCCTCTCTGCCTACTTGTGATCTCTGTCTGTCAAATAAATAAACAAAATCTTTAAAAAAAAAAAAAAAAGTATGTACAAAATTTTCCAACATCATCATCAGTGACTGTTATGGCTTTCCCTTGTCACAATAAGTATTTATTTAAACAAATACTATTAACAAGTTGATGAGTATTTTGTCTCTACCAAAGTATACATTCACTATCTTTTTGCTCAGACAGAGCTGAAAATGAGATTGCAGAGTATCTTTGTGAATATGTAAACTACTGTAACACAGAAAACTGAAACTTCAATAAACATATTTTAAACTGCTACTGGGTTTCCAAGACAAGCCATACTATTTAGAAGTAACAGGAAAAAAATTGTGCATCTTCTATTTCTGTACCCAACAGTAAATAACTATAATTCTGCTTCAATATTATATATTAACATTATCCAATTTTAAAATTGAAAGGGTTTTGTTAATTCTTTCGTCACATTTTCCTTAAGTTACTCTAGATTCTACTCCTAATAGCAATATAACTCAGGGCTACCACAATAAAATAATCTTTTATGATCAACTTACACTACAGTTTTCAGGTGGAACTAGAAGTTGAGTAATCTCACCACCATGCACACAGAAGATATGTTTCATTTCTCCAGAAAATATGTCCCAAATTATGACTGAAAAATCCACGCCTCCAGATATCAGGTATCTTTGGTCATAACGAGCTGAGACCTGATGAGGATACAGCAAGCATGTGACTTTGTTCCGATGACCTCGAAGTGCTCTGTGAGGTGGCCAACCTGTGAATGAGGTTTTGGATTTAAAATGGGAAAATTAAAGTCTTACGAAGTTTCAACAAATAAATGCAAACATGAATTGTCAGAATAGCTACAGATTTTATCATAGAAAAAACTTCTAATTTTATCTTCTAAAATACTCTGTCCCATACCTACTATATAGTAGCTACCAGCCACATAAGGCTGCTGAGCATGTGAAGTGTAGCTAGGGCAGACTTGTATGTGCTGGAAAATACGGAGGCGATTCCAGAGATTTAGCACAAACAAGTATGTAACATATCTCATCTGTAATTTTTTATATTGTTTGCCATTGATTTTATATTATAAAATTGCAATTTTAGGGACGCCTGGGTGGCTCAGTTGGTTGAGCGGCTGCCTTCGGCTCGGGTCATGATCCCAGCGTCCTGGGATGGAGTCCCACATCGGGCTCCTTGCTCGGCAGGGAGCCTGCTCCTCCCTCTGCCTCTGCCTGCCTCTCTGTCTGCCTGTGCTCTCTCTCTCTCTCTAACAAATAAATAAATAAAATCTAAAAAAAAAAAAATTGCAATTTTATTCAATTCTACAAGTTGAAGTAAAAATACTTTTGCCATATTGGTTATATAAAACAGATTAGTAAGATTAATTTCATCTGCTTCATTCTTTACTAATGAGAAAATAGAAAAATCACATACTGTTATATATACATTATTTCTACTGGACAGCACAGTACTAAAAGATTGGCAGTATTACTGGTAACGTGGTTATTACTTAGTAAGCTATAGAGATAACTAACAATAAATGAAACTATTAACATATACCAAGAAGTAAAATCAGATACTTCTTCACCTACAGTCACTACATGGTATGTATTCTAATAATAGGTACTAAGTATTTCTTACCTGCACCGGCATTAAATTCTACCAACTCCTAGCACACTAACAACTAAGCTGATTCATTGTACTTGTTACAAAGAGGGAAAACACTGTTAATATCATGGTTACAGAGTTCTCAAAACACTTTAGACATTGGTAGATCTTCAGTATACCTCTTCGGAGCATGTGTTCCCCTTGCAGCAGCTGTACTATGGCTGTCTGTGTGGCAGGTACAATAATGATGCTTCCATCCTCACGGCCACAAACGAGTCGTCCATGTGCTGGTATGTACACACTTGCGGTTACTTTAAGAGGCTCATTACTGTTGGGAATCACACTCAGCTGATCTATAATTCCAGCAGGACAGGGATTCAGTTTATCAAATGCCTCTTGCAAACTAATAGAAGTTGTCATTTTCAGTTCTGTAGAGGTTTTGTTATGTATTAAGAAAAAAAAATTGTCTATGTTAGAAAAAAATAAAGCATTAAAATAAATGTACTTAGAGTTGATTCAGTAATATATATCAAAGAAGAGTAACTGTGATAAAACTATAATTCTAGGGGTGCCTAGGTGGCTCAGTGGGTTAAAGCCTCTGCCTTCGGCTCGGGTCATGGTCTCAGGGTCCTGGGATCTAGCCCCACATCGGGCTTTCTGCTCAGCGGGGAGCCTGCTTCCCCCTCTCTCTCTACCTGCCTCTCCACCTACTTGTGATCTCTGTCAAATAAGTAAATAAAATCTTTAAAAAACTCTAATTCTAAGAAGAATAAAATGACATATGTACACTATGAATTTATCATGCAGTGGTTAGTATTTAGGTTGCTAAATTAAAAGAACTGAGAAATTGCTGCACATGATTTACTACTCTCTTCTTTACCTTCCTGTTTATCAGGTGTGTCTGATATGTTCCAAATATTCAATCTTCCTGAAGAATCACCCTGAATTAATAGTTTATGGAGGTGTTCCTTGAAGCCACAGAAGAATCGAGTAACAGGAGGACAAATCAGCAACTGCCAAAGGAAAAAAAAAATTGTTCAAATATTTTTAGCTGGTTTTTTTTTTAAAGGTAATCTCTATACCTAACATGGGGCTTGAACTCATTATCCTGAGATCAAGAATCACATGCTCTACCAACTGAGCCATCCAGGAGCCCCTTCTACTTTTTTAATCAAAATACTTCACATATTAACATTTCTTTTAGATAAGGATGTTAAGTACTTTGCCTCAGAACCAGAGTTAAAAAAAAAAAGTATTTATAGCATGAGTCTTCAACAATATTTTAATGTAATTTTATAGCATTAATTACACATCAGCTAATATTCAAGTCCAATAAAATACAAATGTATAAAGAAATGAAAACTACACTTATAGTCTTTCTCTAGAATTAGTATTTATATTTTTCTCTACTTTAGAAAAACTGATTACTCACCACAACAGTGCAATTTATTTAACTGTCTCCTATTAAATAATTAATACAAAGATATACCACTCTTTACCAAAAAGAAAAGTCTCCACTTTAAAGGTCAAAAGGGGAGAACTCGCTAATCCTAGCTTTTTGTCCATCATTGATTAGTCACTAAGAGTAGCAGCAAAATTAAAACTACCAAGACTGTACAAGCAGAAGACTCCATTTTTTTAAAGCAGTATATTTTCAACTAATAGCATGACATTTTACTTGGTCACATTTACATAATCAATTTGAACTTAGCCTGACACATTAACTATAAACCACTAGGAACAAAAACCATTCATTAGGTTCTTATGTACACTTTTTTTTAAAACAAATTATTTTTCTGCTTTTATGCCTTCAGTGATATCATTTATTTGTAAATACTAAATAGGGGTGGGCTCATAAAATTAAAGTTTAGATTATCAATTCACAAATACTTGAATATTAAAGCATAGAATCTTATCCTGAAAAGCAGAAAAAAAATTTCAGTTGTAACAACTATAGTTAACAAAAAACCTAATTACTGTATTTAGTATTAGTGGTTTCCAAAAAATCGTTAGCCTATAGAAACAATATATATTAAGCATAATCATGTGATTTAACCTAAAGTCAGAAAATTACTGAATGTTGTAACCACTAAACAACATCCCTAACATGGAGAAGTTGCTGCAGCAGCTATAATAACCAATATTCCACATTCCACAGTGTGAGTATCTCACATATCTCTTAACTTAAAACATAATGGGGAGCTGGTATTTTAAAAAACATAATATGTACATTGTTTTGCTTTGTTGTTTGTTTGTTTTTAAAGATTTTATTTATTTATTTGACAGAGAGTGAGAGATCACAAGTAGGCCGAGAGGCAGGCAAAGAGAGAGGGAGAAGCAGGTTCCCCACCAAGCAGAGAGCCCGATGTGGGGCTCAATCCCAGGACCCTGAGATTATGACCTGAGCCGAAGGCAGAGGCTTAACCCGCTGAGCCACCCAGGAGCCCATTTTGCTTTGTTTTCTCTATGTTTTTGTACAAGTCATTATCCCTTAGTTTACCTGGAAGTGACTGTGTGGTTGGAGAGCAGGGGGCATTCAAGTTAGAGGAGAATGAAGGATAGGTTACAGACCATCTTAACTATACAGAGATGTATAAATTCTGCAAACTCAAAATATTGAAAAAAGAAATTTCCTTCCCCTCACCATCCCTTCACATAAAGATGGAACAAAATGTTCAAAATGAAAAAGCTGAGCAAACCCAGAATATAAGTAAAGGAAACTCTACTTCCAAAGCCAAAGCTTTGTCCTTAATGCTCAAAAAATATAGAGATGAAAACCTAGTACTAAGTGCCACTGCATTTCAATTTTAAATTGATATTGAGTAGGTTTTTAGAAATCGGGGTATCTGGGTGGCTCGGTTGATTAAGCATCCGCCTTCCGCTCTCATCACGATCTGGAGGTCCTGGGATTAAGTCCCATGTCAGGCTCCCTGCTCCTGCTCTCTCACTCATTCACTATCTCAAATAAATAAATAAAATATTTTTAAAAAATCGTAATGAACTTTAGTTTTTATAGAGAAAAAGTTTCTTTTATACTTTATTTCTAATGCCTGATAATTTAAAACACTACATGATTTGGGGGACATACTACAATGCCTTATCCAAGTAATGAACTATTACTTGGCAGTATTCCATGATCAGCAGTAGTCCATGATTATCTTTGCCCTCCTAGCAGGAGGGCAGTATTCCATGACTATCTTTGCCCTCCTAAAATTATACCTGTCACTATGTCTACAATTGCATGATAGCGTAAATTTATGCCATCAATCTTTTATCAAAAAGTCATTTACACTATGTAATCAGTATAAGATCATCTGTATTCTCAGAGAAATGTGAACACCAAAAGCATATTATATGATTAAGATAATGCAAATTTTAGAACTGTGCTTATAAATGACCATGTCAAAAGATTTTATGACATTTAACACAATGCCCTGAATCTCTCAAATTCTTAGCAACCAAAAGACACCGATAGATACAGTTGTGAAAAATTTTCAATGTCACTATCAATTATAAATTAGACCTGAAGAATTTTACCCCTTTATCTGTTCGATCCAAGAGGCTATGTTGTACAGGAGGAATTAAATTTTCAACTGCTTTCCCCACATCACTGCGGAATGAATCACTAGCTGGAAGGCAACTGAAAATGAGAAAAATATAATATCCAGTTAAAATACTGACAACAAATATTTTATCATACCATATGAGGAGGATTTTTGGACAACAAAATATGGGTTTTCAAATTAGAGTTAATTTAATGTAGGCATTAATGTCATTAAAATACCCAACTTCAAAATTTAAAAAAATAAAATAAAATAAAATACCCTACTTCAAATAAAGAGCCACCTAATTTTTGTACTTAGAAGTTAAGCTGGAATTATAAATCTAACTTAAGAAAACCTTAAGAGACTCTTGGTCTCAGGAAACAAACAGAGAGTTGCTGGAGTGGAAGGGGATGGGAGGGATGAGGTGGCTGGGTGATGGACACTGGGGAGGGTATGTGCTATGGTGAGCGCTGTGAATTGTGTACGGAAGAATCACACACCTGTACTCCTGAAACAAATAATACATTATATGTTATTTTTTTAAAAGTTCTGAAGTTTTTTACCTATATCATTTATGTTGTAAACATTTTCATACATCCGAGTTATACCCTGAATTCAGACTCTTTGCTTTGACTAAAGTCCTAACTTATTATTGATTGAATACCTGGCAGGTAGTTTGTAAATATAACTTTGTCCATTTTCAGTCCAAATGATGACTTTATCTGCTGACACAAAGTCACCTCCAGTCCACGTTTGCCCATTTTCACTAGGACCTGAACACAGCAAGGAATAGTCTCCAGCATCAAATACCTACAAGGAAAAGAAATTCCCAATCTAATCCATGTTGGTGTCATTTAAGTAAGATACAGTGACATTTAAACTAAAAACAAGAGGCGCCTGGGTGGCTCAGTCAGTTAAGCATCTGCCTTCAGCTCAGGTCACAATCCCAGGGTCCTGGGATCGAGCCCCAACTGTTGGGCTTCTTGCTCAGCGAGGAGCCTGCTTCTCCCTCTCCCTCTCAAATAAAATCTTTTAAAAAACAGACTAAAATCAAAGCAAAACTTCTGGAAATATATTTAACAAACTCAGGCCTTTAAAATTCACTACCTCAAGTTAAAGACATTGTGTCACTGAGCCATGGGGCTCAGTCACCTTCACCAGGGAAAACACAACTAGGTTCCCAGCTGTGTGCCTCTCTAGGGTCAGGCATATGACAAGAAGGGCAGGTGTGCTGCCTTACATAGGGACAGGGAATCCTTAGTCCTTCTTATCTAAAAGGAGGAATATTCCATCAAAAAATTCCAAGTCACAGGGAACCAGCCTCTAGAATGCATGGTTATGACTCCTGTTTTATTTCTATGTCCAGTAACACTATTTCTTTTTTTTTTTTTTAAGATTTTATTTATTTATTTGACAGAGATCATAAGTAGGCAGAGAGGCAGGCAGAGAGAGAGGAAGGGAAGCAGGCTCCCTGATGAGCAGAGAGCCCGATGCGGGGCTCCATCCCAGGACCCTGGGATCATGACCTGAGCCGAAGGCAGAGGCCCCAACCCACTGAGCCACCCAGGCGCCCCTCACTATTTCTAATAAACCTAGACATCCGAATATCTCTTTACTAATATGGGAATTACCTTACTTTATTTCATCCTGGGGCTGATGTATAGTAAATAGGAAGTTAAAAGACTGAGTTTTATTATTTAATAATTCTACATATAAAAGTCAAGTCCCTTATACCCACCCCCCCAAAAAGTCAAGTCAGCAACACAGGCTATCTGGTGCTTTGCATCTGTAAGGCACATCAAAGTTTATAAAGTCTCTTTAGATTACTATCTCTTAAGAGCCTTTTGAAGGCAGGAGGCAGGAACTGCTATTCCATTTTACCGACAGCAAACTGACCCAAATAAGGTCACACGCACTCAATCACCCACTCAAGGTCACATGTCCAGTAAGTGCTAGAGCTAGGACTAAAAATCCCAATCTCATAATTCCTAGAGTAAGTTTTCTAACATTTTCAATAATTGGTAAAAGTGTATTCTACAGTGCTAAAAAATTCAATGGCTTAGAATTTTTTAGTTTTCTTTAAATAAAAAGCAAACTGCTTATACAGAGCCTTTCTGAAATTTTAAAAAATCCTATCTGAATTTACCATGATTTGCTATATTTATCATTTATTACATTAACACTACAAGAATAGCCAAGACAAGTCTAAGAAAGAATGGAGACCACCCTCCAGCCTTATTATCTAAAAAAAATTATAAAACTTATAGAAAATAAAACAATACAGTGCTGATGCATAAACAGAAAAATCAACAAGTCCAGAAAAAGATTCCAGTAATTACAGGAACAGAATGTATTATAAAGGCACAACAATAGAAAAGTGAATCATTCAACAAATGGCACCAGGAACTGGGGGTCCATCTGGAATAGAGATAAAATTGCATCTACATCTTGCAATTTATACAAAATAAATTCCAAATTAAATATTTGAAGATATATAAAGTAAAATTATACAAATATTAGGAAAAATGACTTTTTTTTAAAATCTCAGTTTGTGATGAGCCCTTTAGAACATTTAACAAACTGTTAGAACCCATAAAAGATGATAATCTAACCATTTAAAATAAGAAACTTCTTTTTGGCAATAAGTATTTGGAAAAGTCATTCTATTCAGTTAGCAGTACTATCTTAATGTTGTTTTACTATGCATTTTTCCCTGATTAATGAAGCTGAGCACCTTTCTATACATTTATTAGCCACCAGCTTTTTTTTTTTAAGATTTATTTATTTATTTGACAGAGAGAGATCACAAGTAGGCAGAGAGGCAGGGGATGGGGGGAGGGGAGGAAGCAGTCTCACTGCTGAGCAGAGAGCTGGACATGGGGCTTGATCCCAGGACCCTGAGATCATGACCTGGGCCGAAGGCAGAGGCTTTAACCCACTGAGCCACCTAGGCGCCCCCCGGCTTTCTTTTTTATGAAACGTTTTTGTCCATTTTCCTATTGGATTCTTTTCGTTCTGTTCTCACATGATTATAAAATGCTTATTATGAACACACAAGAAATGGTATTAGATACCGCCCCCGGGGATGGGGAAGGAAAAGTACCACGGGAAAAAGATGCATACTTCAAACTGTGTCCTCCTGCACTCCGATTTTATTACTATTTGCAAGTGCTTTAGTTTATAAGACAAAGGAAGGACCCCATGTAGCTCGCTGTAACTGCAGCTGCTAGCTTCTCTCTAATCTTATTCGGCAACAGTGGTGGCAAGGATAAGGTTAAGGTGTTGCCTGCCGCCCTGGCCGGACCCCTGCGAGGCAGTGTCAGGGCAGTAAGGAGAGCAGCTGCTGAGGTCTGGCTGGCAGAGCTGATCCCCGGCAACTCCACCAGCGCCTCAACACCCTCAGTGGAGCTTTCTGTGTCCCCTACGCCTCACATGCCTCACCGGCAAAATGAGGAAAGTAGTAGTTCCTACTGTAGCCAGCAGCCTCTGCGACTGCCCCAACCTGGTATCCAAACCCTTCTGTAATCCTCTCCCCTGAGCACACTGGGATTTTGTGACGTTTCTAGACAATGGACTGTGGGAGAAGCGATGAGAGTCCCAAGAAGAGGTGGGTCATGGCTACAACTCTTGCTTGTTTCCTACTCTGAAGGAAGACAGTTCCCAGGCTGTGAAGGGCCCACATGGCAGGGAACTAATGTCTCCAGCCAACGGTCAGCTGGACATAAAGCTTGCCGACCACTGAGTGGGGAAGCTTGCAAGCCGAACCACCCTTCGTGACTCCTGCGAGGACACTGCGATCCTGGCTCCCACCTTCACTGCAGCCTGTGGGAGACCGTGAGCCAGAGGCACCCAGCTAAGCCGTGCCAGGATTCCGGACCCACAGCTCGGGCTGTGATACATGAACCAGAGGGGGACTGATACACGTGTATTGTTTTAACTTGCTAAATTTTAGAGTAATCTCTTATGCAGGATTAGGTAACTGATACACCTCCCCTCAGAGCGCTGGGAGGATTAAAAGAAACAATACATGGAAAGCTTTGAAATATATGCTAGGCACAAGTGGTCAAAACATGCTGGTTCTTCTTCTGTTATGGAAATACTGAAGCCCGGCAATGTGGAAGTAATATACTCTTTTCATCATTAGCTCTCCAGTGATGTAGGAAGGCCTTCCCAAATCCAAGAAGTCGAACGGAATGGCAATCAGGAAATAACAAGAAACTACAAAGATAGGTCAGCCTGCAGAAAATTCACCACCGCTGCTTATGTTGTACTGAGGACATAATGACTGAAACAGTAGCAAAGGTAGACATTAAGACCAATGAAATAATAATCACTAACAGAATCATTCTATAACCCAGAACAAAAAAGGTTAACGATATATAACTGAATCCCAACACCTACAAATTTGGTATCAAAATCACCTATGAATTGCAAAGCGTTAAAATATTCTTGGACCAAGCTCTTCCTTATAATGATCTTTGGAAGTCTAATAAACCAACACCTTGAAGGGTAAAAACCCAGCTTCTTACTTATGTGGCTATCTTACCCTCCAATATCTGGAGCACACAACCAAAAGTGATCTTTGTGTGAATGCACAAAAAGAAATGCTTTGGCAATTCTGACAATAAATCGGTTTGGACTCCTCCTCAAATATTGGCTCAGTATCCTGAAAAGAAAAAGATATGTAAAATGTTAGGAATGGTTTAGTTGTCGATTAAAATTATCATACAATGATAAAAATAAATAAAATGGAAGAAAGACATCACTTGATATATTCACCATTTTAGCCTCTCGTGTGAGAACCAAGGTAACAAAAATATGCTCCACACACAACGAGGCACAATGTCTAGACACAAAGCTACTCAAGATTAAAATGCTGATGAGAATCAGTGTCAACACTGGCAATAACAGATGATAAAAGTTTGAGTCAATCCTAAACTCTGTATCTACATGTCCTTCTAGGTTAAAAATAAACAACAACAACAACAAAAACCAATCAATTCCTCCAGGTCCTCCCCCAATTTGAGTGTGTGAAAATTCCATAGCTATAGAGATTAGCATCAATACTGTCAGAATATTGATCTGCCGTTTCTATTGGCAGAGTTACAAGGAATTCAAGCCCAAGCAACAGAGAGAGAACTAAAATTGGCTTTATGTACTTTTTGTGTTGGTTTGCTTTGTTTTTTTCCCTCAAGCAAACTATCTCTTAACTTTAATAGAGGCAACTGAGGAAAATGCCAGCTCTTCTGTGTTTCTCTACTTTATATCTTGTACAGTATGTTTCTCTATTTCATATCCTCAACAGAGCAGATGTCTGCCATCAAGAGCAAAAAACATAATACACTTACAGAGACAACATACTAGGGGATGTTCTAATACTATGTCAGTAAGGCTCTCAAAAAAGAATAGTTCTCTCCTGGCCCTTGAGGAAAAAAGGGGAGGGGCCTATCATCGCTAAAATTGAAGACTCTTTAAGAACAGAACATCTGTCTCACCTGCATGCCACTTATTTCAGAGGTAACGATCCAGACCTTCAAGATGCCCGTCGCTGAGAGTGCGACCACAGTGTCCTCTAAGTCGAGAGGGACCAAGAAACCAAGGTTACAAATAATAATACACTTTCTTTGCAAATAGTAACAAGGTTCGTATTAATAATAATGCTGGTGTAAAAGCATAATTCTGTATCTCATGAAATAAAAGAAGCCAGATTTTGAAACAAATTTGAAATTCAAGGAAAAGTTGTTTACAGCTACTTCAATTTTTTTATTTCTAATCAACCGGCTTTTAATCATTTCAAATGTTCCTGATCACTATGATTACTCAATGATTTAGCAAAGAATTTTTATTCTCCAACATTCACTTTTAAGTATTTGTCATGGATGAACATACTCACTTGATGTCTTGAAGACACTCATTTCCCCACTGGCCCACCTACTTTGCCTGACTTCTAGACATTTTATGGCACAATATTACACCCTGTATAGACTGTGATTAAGAGAAGACATGATCTAAAAACAAAATGCATAAGCTGTGGGTAAGAAAGCAGTCACAGCATACATGAAACACATATGAAACTCTGAGAGCAGAAACACTGGAAGCAGTTTCACACAGGCTCCAGAGGGAGGGAGATATATTTCAAAATCTAATTCTCTTCACTAACTAACCAATAAACTGTGGATAACTTAACTAACCTGTCTTAAATTCAATAAGCAAATACAAATGAGTAACAACAGTACCTAGCTTAATGGGTTGCCATGAGAATTAAGACATACCACAGGTAGAGCACTCAGCATGTCAGTCAAGATGGGTTATTACTATTATAAAAAAGAACCATTTGCTGTCCTTAACTAAAAATGTCACTGTATTACACAGCTCTCCAGGCAATGTAAGGCTCTGGAATGCAGCGATTACAAGTTATGAGCCAGCCCAGAGACACTAACAACTGCTCACAAATCTGTCAATTTATAGTAAAAGTGGAATATCCCAACATAGCTAAAATTTTCAAATATCCAAAGATTAGAATATGGTAAATGCAGATTAAAAGTTACATATGCTTGCAAGTTTATAAACTGGCAACATTTACAACTGCATGCGTGGCACAGAAGTTTTCATCAGTGACATCCTATCCTGTTCCGACCAGAGTAAGTACATGCGTATCTCCTATGGAAATCGTGCAAAAATTCAAAATATGCAAACTGCTTGTCACAAATATAGTCCTTTCTTAAAGAAAACATTGCTTGTAACTAAGATTATAGTTGAATTAATAATGAGTTCCCTATTGCCTGGAAAATGAAGTTGAATCTCTTTTTCACTGCTATGCTCTTGAATAAAGCAGTAATTCTAACAGGCATTAAAAAGCCTCTACTTAAGAAGGTCCCAGATTAAAGAAGCCTGTTCAGTTTTATTTCACTGAACATCTCCCAAATATATTTGACCACAGAACCCTCCTTTTTCACTAATACCTGTTACCAAATTTCAGAACCAATACTCTGCAGACGAGCCCTTGGGAAGTGCTGCAAACCCATCTACTCTGTTTCCACAGCCACGGCTGGACCTCAGACCTGCACCACTCTCGACTGGGGTATTAAAATCCTCTCCCATCTAAACCATTCTCAACAACAACACCAAAGCGATGCTTAAAACACAAATCCCAGAGTGCCTGGGTGGCTCACTTGGTTGAGCATCTGCCTTCGGCTCAGGTCATGATCTCAGGGTCCTGACATCGAACTCCCACATCAGGCTCCCTGCTCAGTGGGGAGCCTGTTTCTTCCTCTCCCTCTGCCCCCCCACCTCAGGGTCACTCTCTCTCTCTCAAATAAATAAATAAAATCCTTAAAAAAATAAAATAAAACTTAAGTCCCTTCGAGCATTCTTACCAGAGACTGCCCAACATCTATAGCAAGGACCAGTAAGCTACAGCTCATGGATCAATCAAGCACACTGGCTGTTTTTTGTAAATAATGTTTTATTAGAACACAGACAGACTCATTCACTTCCACACTATGTGCTTTTGTGCTACATTGGCAGAACAGAGTAATTGAAACACATCACATGGACTGCAAACCCTAAAATATTTAGTATGTGGTGCTGCATGGGAGAAGTCTACCAATCCCTGATCTACAGGATGAAACCCAAGTTCCCTAGCTAGCACACAAGGCCCTTCTTGATCTGCCCTCCATCAACTCTGCCAACCACAGATGCCCCCACTCCTTCCCTCAAACTTAGGTTTTATGCTTATGAAATAGATCATATACGCTACAGAACTCTACAGTAAAGTACCAATCCTGTCAGGGTGCCGAAGTCCCTAAAAAGCACCACATACTGACCTTGTGTTCGGTGGGATCGGATAATACTCATGGAGCTAATCCAGTCTGGAGAGATCTTTGATACTAAGGAGTATAACACCTCAAGGCTGGTGGCATCCACAACGAGGATTTCAGGATAGTGGCCATGGCATAAAAGCCTTCCTTCCCTCTGATTTCCAACAGAAAACTGGTAGAACTAAAAGGAAAAAAGAGTTTTAAATGTTCTCCTTTACTTCTGAGACTCGATTCACAAGCACTCATCAAGCTTATCATGGCACTCAATTTCCAGTACCAGACAGGGGCTATAGGGCACTTATTATAGGTGTCTATGTATGCATGCACACAGCCACCAAGTTACATTAATATTTTTAAAATATCTCACAAAAATTACTCTTCCTAACATCCTCCCTTTTGAATAATTCTGGAGCAGAAGTCACAGTAATTCTTCATTTTTAATCCTCCTATAGCATCTAAAACAGAATTGTTGAATGAATTCATAAAACACCTCAATAAAATCAGCTTCACAAATCAAAGCAAAAGGAACTTTTTCACAAAGCAAAGCAAAAAATACGAATTTTAGATGGATGGGAATAGGTGAGTATAGGCTTATAATTGCTAGTTATGACCAAATAAAATTTAGAAGATGACTGTTGTTTAAACATGTTATAATCAGCAGTAAATTCTAAATAATCTAAGTGTGTTATCTCAGACTAAAGTATGAGACAACCATGTAAATCATTCCCATAATGCACATTTATACTTTGTGGAAGATAAACAGAGGAAGAACGAATACAATCATGACCTACACATTACTCATCCCAGATATAATTCAAAAAGAAAAGACAGGCTTCTCTCAACCAAAGAGCAGAGGAAGAATAACTAGCAAAACAAGACTAACAACTTCTCAAAGGACCTGTCTCCCGCTAGCTTAAAAAAAAAAAAAAAAAAAAAGTGACTCTCCTAGTGGAATAATTCTCCTAGATTACTAAAAGGTGAAGACATCTAATAACCAGACTACTACTTCCCAAAGCACACAAATCATGTGACAGCACACCAGACTGAGCACAAAGGGGGGCAATCCTATAACCATTCCACAACGGGGGAAATAACTAAGGACCCTTGGTCCGTCTGTTCCCACATTCATCAGTCCTGTTCTCAGGCTCAACACTGCGTGTGAAGAAATACAATCTTCTCTCAACTATGGGGCACCCTGTATAACAAGAATCACAACTTCTTAAACATAAATACTGATCACAGAGCACATTAACTCGGGGCAAGGTGGCACCACTAAGACTCCAAGAGGGGGGTCTAATAGAACACGGACAACCACAGAGGGCATCTCTAGATCCCACAAGGTTGATCCCAAAAACAGGACACACAACCTGGAGGTCCCAAGGACTGCCAGGCACTCTCATATGATTATGTGGCCATACAGATCCCTGACACGTCTACGGGGAGAGGGTCGAGGAGGAAAAGATGGGTGCACAGAAGCAAATTCTGTCAGCATCCGCCCAGCAGCAGCCAGGAGAGACAAGTGCACTGCAGTCGGGAGAAGCTCGCTCCTGGAGGCAGGGATATTTTATTTATCGGGCATTTATCGGGCCTCTCACCTTTTGCTTTAAAGATAAACTATAAAAAAAAAGAAAACAGTATAGCTGTCATTGCATTAAAATTTAAAAAAAATATAAAGTTATACTCTCAAATAATCTTCTGGCCACTACATTTAGCTACCTAGACACTGTCATACTAGCAAAGAAATTATCCTGAATGGAGAAACAATTTTTCCAAATATTAAAAAGGGAACGCCCATGTGATAATTCAGTAAGTTGGCATCTCCTTGTGATTTCAGTAAGTGCCAGTGTGACCAAGGCTTACCATTTTTGCCTATACAAACAACTCGCTCTTGAACCTGAAAGAGTGAAGATCACACAGCAAACAACTGTCTCACACTAGTGAGCCTGTCAAAGAGCTTCTTCCACTTAGAGATGGCTGCCAAGCTAAATGCAGGACCTAATACAGGATTTGAGAAAGAACAGACTCTAAAAATAAGCTGAATAAACAACGGATTTTTCCAAAATGTAAACCAAAAGCTTTTAAATCATGGAATTACACAACAGTTAAAATGTTTATTTCCAATGAGTTCAAGGCACTAAATAAATTTCTCTCTATATAAAGTCACTAACTGTGTATGATTTATTATCCATTTTCTCTATAGACCTTGATGACTCATCATATGATAAAAAATAAATAACATATCCCTTTAAACAGAAAGCATACACTCTAATAACACGGAAGAAGCAATTTTTAAAAGGCCTTTGCAAGGGTAAGAAACAGTAAAAAAAAAAAAAAAAAAAAGACTTTATTGTACAACCTACCACCTCACGCTGAAACATTTTCCATCACTTTTCTAATTTTTATTGGTACAAGTTTTCTTTCCCTACAAACGACTGTATTTGTTTGAGGGAAGCAGTATGATGTAACTGAAAGAATAGAAAGATAAACCTGATTTGGGATCCTGGTGACAGGAATGACTCACTGTGAGACTGGGACAAGTCATTTAATCTAACTCTGGGTCTCAGCTTCTTTCTATGTAAAATAGTATACTCCTATCTCATTTGTAAGGCCGTGGGGAAGACTAAATGAAACACCATAAAAGAAATGCCTACACAGGGACACCTGGGTGGCTCAGTTGGTTAAGCGGCTGCCTTCAGCTCAGGTCATGATCCCAGCGTCCTGGGATCGAGTCCCACATCGGGCTCCTTCGTCGGCAGGGAGCCTGCTTCTCCCTCTGCCTCTGCCTGTCACTCTGTCTGCCTGTGCTCGCTCGCTCGCTCTCTTTCTCTCTCTGACAAATAAATAAATAAAATCTTTAAAAAAAAAGAAATGCCTACACCATAAGTGCTCTTCTCTTCCCTCTCCTGCCCCAATTAGAACACAAATGATATTTTCAGTGGACTTGAGATTTTCCCAATATTCAACAGAGTAAATGATGCATAAACTGAAGCACAAAAAAACTTGACTATTATGAAAGAGTGAGAAAGAATACCAGGATTAGAAGTCAGAAACTATAAATTCCTATGTAAATTCTTGTATAAGGCAGACATATGAAACAGTCATTTCTTCAACAGTTAGAAAGTCAAAAAAAATGTACCCAAGGACCAACTGCACAAGTAATAAACAGGATATGATCTGTAAAGTGGGTCCATCTGTGTCAAGCTTGAACGGAACCACAAAGGCTTTAGCATGAGAGAATTCATTATTTAGGATCTAGAGGACAGACCAAACTAATAAAGGGGCTCTCACTTGGGTAATCAGTTACAATGGCAGTGGTAACTGGCCTACTCCCCGACCTTTCCCCGTGAGTTCCGCCTAGTAAATATGTCCCCCACTATGCCATCTGATGAGGAATACTTATACTACTCCGACTGTAGTCTTCTTGTCCTGTTACTCATCTCCACCCATTTTTCATATAAAAATTTAGGCTCAATGTTTAAAAAACATTTAATTGTATACCTAGAATAAGTTGTGCTGACTTGGGCGGTTATGGAAATGGATACTAACCTGTATGCCTGTATGTGTGCAGGCTAATTTTGTAAACTCAATACATCTGCCATCATTCACGTCCCAGAGACACATCTCTCTATAAAACAAAAATAGCTAACTTTAAATCTGATTTTTAGAAGTACTGTCAAACTTTGTCACAGTGCTTTAATATTAATCTTTCACTAAAACTGATATATTTCAGGGAAAAGTAGTGTATAATCATTATTGCTGTTTGTGAAAAATTCTGGTCCTCACTCCCCACCCCCACCTCCCCTCCCAGCTCCCCACCCCCCCCTAAATCCACATTCTTTCTGGGCACATAGGAATGCACATCCTGGCTCCCTTTTGGTTGGTAAAACCTGGTGAATAGTTCCGGCCACAACTTATGCAAGGGCCTCCAGAACTTTCCTTCTCCCTCCATTCCAGACAGTGGCTGCTTCTGTCAGTGGTTGCTCCCTTGACCCTCAACCTCCAAGTAAGGATAATAGTGAAACAGAGCCCCAAATGATATACCAGGGTCAAGTGACAAAAACAAGAAATAAAATGTTAATTTAAACCACCAGGATTTTCCATTAGTTATCAGCATAGCTACAAAATTTAGCACAACACAAAACAAAAATTAGGTCAACTTAATTTCAAACCTATGCGAATTAAATGTAATATTCCAATTTTAATCCAGTATTTATTGCATACATCTTATCAAGTGCATAACAAAAAAAACCTTCTACCTCGAACTAAAGATAGGACATCCAAAATTAGAAATATCAATATGTCTCTGTCTTTTAAAGAAATAAGCTTTATTTAACAGAAGTCAACATTGGGAAAATGAGTGATGCTAATATTCTCAGGGCTTTCCTCAAGATGCCCTTTCATATATCTCACATGGTATGAAATAATTTTTCAAAGGATGGTCAATCTTATTTAGAATATGCATGCTAATATGAATTATCATTTAATTGACCAAAAGGGTCTATATTTTTACCTGATGTAACCTTATTGTTACCAAAGGTTCTTTACAAGTTCACAAATTATGGGGGATTAATGGGGGAGGGAAAAACTTCTTAAATAATTCTCTTCCAAGTCCCCAACTCCCCTCAATAACATATTATGTATATAATTTTCTAAGCATCAGAAAAGTTTAAAACTCCTCACTCTGAACCCTACAACTATTATCTAATGATTTCTCTCTTTCTAAAAGCAAGTTATATTCTAAGACTCAGTAATACATAATTGCCTTATGTATGAACATTAGTATATGAACTTTGCATGACTTCATCTTCCAAATTTATGCTAGCCTATCCATCATTCAGTTGTCTGCCAACTCAGTAAAAAGACCATGGGCATTAGTGATCAAGCTTTAACTCATAAGGTATACTGAGTTTCTCAAAAGCAAGGCAAAAACACAATCATAAATTATGATAAAAGTATTACAGAAGCCATTAATAAAGATAAAACTCACATTTATAAAACCATATTCCAAGGATCTTTAAGTTCAAACAACCAAAGCATTTATTTCAAAGATAATTCAAAAGAAAAAAATTCTCGTTCACTAATACACTGGTACTATTTGCAATAAAGACTTATGAGGAAAAAAATGAGTAAGAAATACTTGCCCACTTTCAGATGCACTCACAATATACTGTTTGTCGCAAGAAGCACAAGCTTTAGACAAACAGGTGATTGAGGCTGTGTGACCAAACAACAGTGCTCGAGGATTAACCTAGAAATACACAATATGTTGATATAAGTACCAAATTTTTAAAAGTTAAATTTTAGGACTCCCGTGAAATATTCAATATAAATATACAGATACTGATTGGAGAATTGCTCAAAACACCAAAAACTGAGAGTAAACAACAGTGACCCCACCTATTTAATGCTCAGAATCACCCCACCAGGTAAGTTCTGAAGTCAGAATTAGAGCACCAACAGATAACACTGTTTGCTCAAAACATACAGGGAGCGACAGAGCTGGAGGTCAAACGAGGGCAGTCTTACGCGCTAAGCTACAGTGTACTGAAGAATCAGATTAAGAATGTGAATCGGTAATAAAATAATTCAACCCCACTTATTTTTTAAATAATATGCTCACTGATCTGAAAACATATTTAGAGTCTCTAGATTAACACACTCAAAACTCAAAAAAATAGAGGATGGGCACCCTCCCAAATGCTGGTAGCAACATTAACTACCAGGAATGAAGAATGACCTTCACAGAGCAATGATTTAGTGACACAGTGCCTTACAGAAAAAATGGCTTAATACCCACTATTCTAAAATACTGGCAATCAGCCCCCAAATTTATTTACTTTGTTCCAAGTGACAGGTTGTTATTTCAGGTTACTTCAGGGCCTTAGGTTATTTCAGGATACATTTTTCAATTAAATATTTAGTACATACAAATAACATTTATACTATATGTACATAAGATATACAGAATACATTAAATAGCCACATATTCAATACCCAATTAAAAGAATAGAATATAACAAAGTCCCTTTGTACCCATCCTGGTATCCATTTTACAAACGATTTATCCTAATTTGTTAGTAAAGCTAAACCGTTCAAAATTAAGTATTCCACAGGAAGAGTACTGATACTGTTCTACAGTTGATACAGCATGTAACAACTGAGGAGATTTTCCAAATAAAATTCATTCTAGTCATCTTTCATACAATTACAATTAAGAGAAAATTTCAATCTTTTTTTGCTTAGTTATATAATATGCCTTCTTTTTCCTCCAAGGCTAAATTTCTATTTTAATTACCTAAGAATCAACCATTGTTTATAGTTAGAATGGGCCTAGAAAATTTCCCATGCAGCCAAAATTTTCTCATACATCCAACCCCACCTCCATATAGAGATTCAGCAGTCTTCCACTAAAAACTATGCTCTTGGTCAATTATTTAATTTCTCCCAAGAAAATCAACTTAACCAAAAGTTTTATTTCAAATGTACATGGCTTTGTTGGGAAATTCCACTCTCAGCCATAACAAGTAACTAAAACTAGACTTTACTCCCACCATAATCTAGAAAAATAACATTTTGTTGAATGAAGTATAAACATCCCATGATCATTGTAATAGAGACAATAAAATTTCTGACAAAATTTAATATTCTTTCATAATTAAAAACTCTTAACAAAATGAATATAGAAGGAATATACCTCAACTTTATAAAGGCAATATATGACAGCTCGCAGCTAACAACATACTCAACAGTGAAAAGCTAAAAGCCTTTCTTCTAAGATCAGGAGTAAGACAAGAATATTCACTCTTGCTACTGCTACTCAACATAGTACTGAAAGTCTAAGCCAGAGCAATTAGGTAATAATTGCCTAATAAATATTGCCAAAATAAATAAAAGGCATCCAAATCAGAAAAAAAGCAGTAGGGGCGCCTGGGTGGCTCAGTGGATGGGCCGCTGCCTTCGGCTCGGGTTATGATCTCAGGGTCCTGGGATCGAGCCCCACATTGGGCTCTCTGCTCTGTGGGAAGCCTGCTTCCTCCTCTCTCTCTGCCTGCCTCTCTGCCTACTTGTGATCTCTGTCTGTCAAATAAATAAATAAAATCTTAAAAAAAAAAAAAGAAAGAAAAAAAGAAGTAAAATTTTCTCTGTTTGCAGATGACATGATCCTATTATATTATTATATAATAATATTATATTATAATATAATATTATATAATAATAATATATTATATTATTAAAGAATCCACCAAAAGACTGCTAGAACTAATCAACAAATTGAGTAAAGTTGCAGGATACCGAATAAACATACAAAAATCAGTTGCATTTCTATGCACTAACAACAAAATAGCTAAAAGAGAAATTAAGAAAGTAATCACATTTAAAATAGAATAAAAAAAATGCGGTTGACCCTTATACAAGTAGAAATCTAGAAAAATCTAGAAAAAGACTACTGGAACCAAGAGTGAATATAGTACAGTCACAGCTCACAAGTCAAAATACCAAAAAACAGGGGCACCTGGGTAGCTCAGTGGGTTAAGCCACTGCCTTCGGCTCAGGTCATGATCTCAGGGTCTTGGGATCGGGTCCCACATCAGCAGAGCAGAGAGCCTGCTTCCTTCTCTCTCTCTCTCTCTCTGCCTACTTGTGATCGCTCTCTGCTCTCCTGAGCAGAGAGCCTGCTTCCTTCTCTCTCTCTCTCTCTCTCTCTCTCTGCCTACTTGTGATCTCTCTCTGTCAAATAAATAAATATTCAAAAAACAAAAAACTTCAAAATACCAAAAAACAATGGTATCTCTAAATACTGACAATGAGCATTTGTAAAATAAAACCAGAATATATGGTTCTGCCACCAATTTTCAGAGGAAAGAAAAAAAAAAACAACAAAAAATTGTGTGAATGAAACTATATTTTCAACTCTATCTTCATTAAGTACAAAGTTAACTAAAAATAGAAAAGTTTAATACTTTTATAAATCAACATGTTTCTTTAATGAACAGAAATGTATTCAATTCATTATATAGAAGTTTTCTAGAGTTTAAAGAAAGAAAAAGATAGCTTTAACAAATTGCTCCGAATGAACACATATATTAAAGACAAGAACCAAGCCAACTTTTATTTAGCCTTCTTTTACCCTGGATCAATAGTCCAATTCCCTTAATAACTTTCAAAAGATCTACTTCTCTCTTAGCCCCACTCCTGCCCCCCAACACTTCTCACATCCCCCACTTTTATCCCTCTTACTTGAACTTAAATAAATAGAACACTCTAGTAAAATCTATGCAGCAAAATTCGTGAAGGAATTGTTTCTAAGCTCTCATAAGTGAGTCTTATTGCTTGTAATCATTCCAGTAAAATGTGTGTGGTTTTCTTCTCTATCACGACTACACTGATGATTCATATTTAGTTCGCTATCAATCCTGAAGGTGAATCACATTTCATGACACTTCTCAGCTACTTTTCAACATGTATACCTAGGCTTTACATGTCATTCAAGTGTGTGAATTTTTCCAGCTCTAGCTGTTCTATGCCGGTATGCCTAAGAGCAACAAACACGTATGCCCACACGAAATCTCATAAACAAATATGCACAGCAGCATTATTCTGTAAGGCCAAAGTGCAAACAACCCAATGCCCATTAACTGATAAATTTAGTATAGTCGTGCAATGGAATATTATTTGGTCATTTAAAAAAAATGAAACATTGACACATGCTACGATACAGACGAACTTTGAAAATATTATAGTAAGTGAAAAAAGCCAGTCACAAAAACCCACATATCATTACATGCATATGAAATGCCCAGAACAGGCAAACCTACAGAGGAGTTATATTTGGGATATGGGATATTTATCATATCAAATTCTACTGCACATTCTAAAAAGAGATAGAAAACAGATTGGTGGTTGCCTTGGGAGGAAATGGGGGTACTGGGAATATCTCAAGAGTACAAGGTTTATGTTTCTGACGTAATGAAAATGTTATAAAATTGAATGGGGTAATGTATACTTTATTTTTTAAATTCAATTTATTTTAACTAAAGAAACAAAAAACAAAATAAATTCACCCATTTTTCCCACCCCCACTCCCACCTCTGGCAACTACCAATCTGTTCACTATGAGCTTCATTCTAAATAATATACATTTTTTTTTTTTCAGATTTCACATATAAGAGAGATCATACAGTATTTATCTTTCTCTGTCTGACTTATATCACTTAGCATGATGCCCTCTGAGGTCTATCCACATCCCAAATGGCAGGATTTCATTCTTCTTTATGGTTGAATAATATTCCCGTGTGTGCATGTGTGCGTGTGTATGACACAATTTATTTCAATGAATGAATTGTACGGTATGTGAATTTTATTTCAATAAGGCTATAACAAAAACAAGAAATGTTACTTAAAAGATCAACCTGCTTGCCCTATATTCCATGCTGGCTACCACCCCATTTTCTCTGTTACCCTTTACAGAAAAATCCCTGGGGAAAATTGTCAGAGAGGGAGATTAAAAATATGGGGAGAAAGGAGAATAAATCCTGAGGTGTTATAACTAGAATTGGAGGTATTAGTGTGAACTGTGTGTGTGTGTGTGCACGTGTGTGTGTATTCCCAACTCCTACTTCCCTAGTCTGTCCACTGTGAAGGCCTAGGAGCACAACACACTGAGCACTCCATAGTAGGAAAGAATGGCCATATATACAACTAAAAAGTTTTTATAAAACTTTATAAAAAGTTTTGCTCTCTTCAAAACATTCACCTTACGAGGTATAAATGTCCAAAACTACTTTTAATACCTTTTTGGAAACTTGCTTCAGTATTTGGATAAACACCTTTTGATAAGTTTTAAATATAACATATTAAGCCACTTAGGGTAAATATAACAACTGAAAATAACCAAAAACCAGCAGAAGTCAATTCTGATGAATAATACAAATTATCAGCCTGCATAATAGCAATTTGAATCAAAAGATATTTCACAGAAAATATATTATGAGGGCAAGTATTATTCTGGGACTGTTGTTTTCTCTTAAGAAGCTCCTTGTGTCTAAAACATGCAATAGGCATTTCAAATACTCACTTCCAATTCTATTGAAAGATCCCAGAGACATATTTGTCCGTCATGGCATCCAGTTACAATTGTGGTCCCGTCGTCTGTTAAAAGTACTGCTGAGATGCAATGTGTTGGTGCTTTGCGACCCCAAAGAACAATGGGTAGGACAAGGCTGTTTCCTGCCATTATGTTTTCAAACCTGGAAATGTTGTAAGAATACTGTCAAATATTACAATAATTCCTTCTAAAACATACATTGGCATTACGAATCCAAGTTGAATGTCCTAAGTGCCAAAAATTCTCCCAAATTTTATATATGATACACACATATGAAAATCCATAAAATTTCACTTTATATACATGCAACCTAATTAAAATCTTGGTTAAATCTCACAATAAGTCACGCAGCAAGTAGTATGGTCACGCCTCTCTCACTGATAGAGACACTGAGTCTGAAAGAGTCAGAAGGTGAAAAGCAAAGTAATGGAGCCCAAATCAAAGGCCAGGCGGCATGACTTCAAATCCTAAGATCTTCTTCACTCTGCTATGCTACCAATGACATGTAAGGTCTAGAAATCCGTTAGGTCTCCAAACCAGTAACAGATGCCAATGTCCAAGAAAAACTCAGTGTTGTTTCACAGTGTGCTAAACATTAAAAAGAGGATGTTCAGTGGGAAACTCATTCAACTATATTTACTACAAACCTATTATGTCTCAAGATCATCAATGTCTTTTACTGAAATTCTGAAACTTCAGGGAAAAGGATTTCTCTGTAAGTGTATATGGGAGTACACGAAAGTACAAATATAAGGAATTATTCTTCATATGACAAAATCAAGATCTAGTTGGTGAAACAACCAGATTTAAGTGTTATAAACTGTGTGGCTAAAAACTAAATACTAGTTCACAGAAGTTAGAGAGAAATGAAGAATGGGATAGTCAAAGAGGGCTCCACAGAAGACTGCCAGATCCTATGAGACACTAGGGGGTCACCTATAAGGCTTGACAAATGATCAATCAGAAATGGTCACTGCAGTGATTTTTTTCTGCCCCAAATTTTTAAGTGACAGCAAATGATGTATGTATAATCATAGATTCTTCAGGATCCTAACACTGTCCCATGAAATTTTCAGAAATACTTAAAGGAATAACCATTTTTCTATGAAAAAAACTAGTTTGATAGCCATGGTCTTATTGTTAGCTGCTTCCAACAAGACTTCTTTAAACCACTACCTACACTTAAAAAAAAAATCAAATAAAAATAAAAACTAAAACTAAAGTCGCTTTTAAAGAATAAACTAAAGTCGCTTTTTAAGTCACTGGGTGAGGTGCCTGGGTGGCTCAGACAGTTAGGTATCCCAGGCTTTTTTTTTTTTTTTAAAGATTTTATTTATTTATTTGACAGACAGAGATCACAAGTAGGCAGAGAGGCAGGCAGAGAGAGAGGAGGAAGCAGGCTCCCCGCGGAGCAGAGAGCCCGATGCGGGGCTCGATCCCAGGACCCTGAGATCATGACCTGAGCTGAAGCAGAGGCTTTAGCCCACTGAGCCACTCAGGAGCCCCCTTTTTTAAAAAATTTATTTATCTAATTTTTTTATTGACATGTAATGTATTATTATCTAGGTTCTTTCCACAGTTTGATTATTGTGGACATTGCTGCTATAAACATTTGGGTGCATGTGCGCCTTCGGATCACTACATTTGTATCTTTAGGGCAAATACCCAGTAATGCGATTACTGGGTCGTGGGGTGAAATTTTAGAAAAGCCACCAAAAGCACTGATGAAATAACACGAAATAAAGGCTATCCTGGCTGACGATACTAGACTATCACAGTCAAATACCTCCAAGAAGAACTGACTGAGGCTTCCACCTGGTAACCAAGTCTAAGTGACTAATTAAAACAACAAATGGGCAAATTAGCCAGGACCTAACCCTATAATTAGGCTGGACACAGGAACTTGAGTTTGAATTTCTTCCAACTGAGTAACAGATAAGCCAAGACACTAAATGGGCACCACACGGGAGTTAAGAGGAATTTAAATACAGAGTACGCAGTTTTCCAACCATCATCATTCAACTGCTCTATTAATTAGCTAATAATCTATTCCTTGTTTATAACACTATCACCTAGTGTATGAAGGGTTCCAAAAAAGCTTTATGTTAAATGGGAATGAAACAAGTCCTGCAATAGGATTGAGATTTTTAAAAATTCCTATTTTCAAAGGCCCAAAGCAAAAGTGATTGAACAAATTATTAATATGACATAGTTATATCATATTAATATGACATAACTTTAATAGAAACTCTACATAAAATTATCTAACTCCCCAAAATATTGTGTACAATATATTCATATTTTGCCACTAATATATGAGGGTCTAAGACTAGATGCCTCTAGAAGCAGAAGAATACTAGAAACTAGAATACTAGAAATGCTCAATTCTCATCCATGTTTGTATCAAAATCTTGCTTAAAATTAAATGTAGAGATTGATTATTAAATAAAATTAACTGATCAAGCTTCACAGTCAAGTATCAGGAATTCTAGATGCTACCACTCATTTTGCCACTAATCATGCAGTCTTTGATCATGCCATATCTAAGGCTTAGTTTTCTCCCTAAGAGTTATTTATAAAATTAATTTTTAATCTTTTTGAAGTCAAAAAAAATCAAAGAGCAAGGATCTCAATGTCTACCTCTAAGTCATCTCTTGGTTGCTTTAATTTCATGTATTTCTCTATTTCACTGAATCTCGTCTATTTCTCATTCTGTATAGAAAATATAATTGTACTTCAGTCAGCAACAATAAAAATAATCATAACCGAAAGAACACTGAACTTAAAATCAGAACTGTATTCAAATCCTGGCTCTTCTGTGGAACCTTGAAAAAGTTACCCCTCTGGGTCTCAGCTTCCCCATGCATAAAAGATGGACTAATACCCTCTTTTTTTTTCCTTTCTTTTTTTTTTTAAAGATTTTATTTATTTATTTCACAGAGAGAGACACAGTAAGAGAGGGAACACAAGCAGAGGGAGTGGGAGAGGGGGAAGCAGGCTTCCCTCCCAGCAGGGAGCCCGATGTAGGGCTTGATCCCAGGATCCTGGGATCACGACCTGAGCCAAAAGCAAACGCTTAACAACTGAGCCACCCAGGTGCCCCAATTATACCCTCTCTTAAGAAAGCTGTCCTAATGATCGAGAGAAACCATACATGTAATACAACTAGTGAAATACCTAGCACATGGAAGATGGTCAGTAAATAATTTTTTACAAAGACAGATTTTGCTACGTGTTCACATTCTGCCTTACATCCACTGGTTTCTTCCACCACTGCCATTTCATATTTTATAAAGTTGGATTTTTAATAAGGTTATGATCTCTCAATGACTTTCTGCTATAACATAAAAGAACTACTATATATACTTTTCAGACACAATTCTATTATCTGCAAATATGACAATTCAGTTCTGTATGACTTTATTAGAAGTAATGCTACAAACTCCTATGTGATACTTAAACAGCTTTCTAATTAAAATCTGTCTCCTAATAACACTAACTAGTATACATTTTGGAGCAGCATTTCCCAAGTTTTCATTTTGTGCCTATAGCATGGATTACAGCAGTAGATAAAATGTACAAAATTCAACTATCCAATGGGGCTTATACACATACAAGCAAACAATGACCACAGAGTGTGATACAGGAGAAATCTCAAGACCTATGAAGACACAAAAGATAGATATCCTAACCTACACTTTAACAGATCCAGGAAGGAATCTCGGAAGAAATAATGGTGAGAATGAGTAGGAATTAATCCAGGAAGAAGCTCAGGGAATCACATGTTCTAAATCCCACAGATAAGAGAGCTCAATTCTTTCTTGACAGAGAAAATTACAGTAGAGTTGGCATTCAGAGCACAAAGGCCAAATGATGAGACAAAAAACAACAGGTCAATTCGCACCAAATCATAAAGGATTTGATCAGCCATCTGAAGGAATGTAGAGTTTAACCTGACAGCAATAGGAAACAGGTCAAGTGTTTTGAATCTGAATTTGCTTTTCGGAAAGAGCACTCTAGCTGCAATACAATGGATAGGGATAAAACTCTGGGTCTGAAGACCAGTGGGGCTACTGCAGTACTACTGGTAAGAAATGATGATACTGAAATTTATCACAATCTCTCATTACTTATTTCTGCATTTTTGTGTTTAATGAACAAACGACTACTACTCTCCCCTGCTACTCTTTATGCTCATGTTCCCTAAGATCAAGAACCACATCTGTGTATTCATCACATAATGCTTGGCATAATGTCTGCATAAAGGAGGTCTTTAATAAATATATGAGGCAAGGTAGAAGTGGTGAGACCAGCAATAATAAGATGAAGAGGAGAGCTGTTTTAGAGATACGATAGATAGGATCCGGTGTTCAGCGCACCAAGTTGATAAAGATGCAACATGGATTTTGATATAGGTTCTACACAAGGGTACTATGAAGACAAGAGAAAAGAAAAAGCATTTTGAAATATTAAAAGTCCTCTACATGAAGGACTATTATTATGATACAGATGCCCAGTAAAGTCATCAAGACATCGGATTCTAATACATGAGACAAATTATTATACACCTAACCAGAATTTACTAACTACAGGTTTTGAGAAGGGAGAAGATATTACAGGTTTCACATTAGTCTTGAGCAGGATCAGACTAAAGAGACTTAGTGACCTCTAAGTGTTCTCTAGAGAAGCGACATGCTAAAACTCAGCGACATAGTATGAATTTCAGATTAACATGGAGGAAAACACTACAGACAGGAAAATATGATGCTACTACAACTAGCCTGGATGCACAGAGATAAGAAACTTGGCTAAAATTATGAGTTTTGAAAGAAAAAGAAAATAAAGAAAAATAGTAAATCGTGGGGTTTGATGCAATATGTAAGGCCAGAGGCAAGAGAAAGACACGTGGCTGTTACTTTCTATGCAGAGTGAGATGGAAAGAGGGAGGAAGCATGAGAAGAGGAAGAGAAGTGATAACATAAATGAGGCAAAAGCGGAACAGATGCATCATCTGGTATCTGAGAAATTACAACTCAGGAAATATTTTCATTAAATGGGAGCAGAGAAGGCAACAGAAAGTGCTCCACAAGAGCGCCAAAAATGCAATCACCCTGGGGCGCCTGGGTGGCTCAGTGGGTTAAAGCCTCTGCCTTCAGCTCGGGTCATGATTCCAGGGTCCTGGGATCAAGCCCCACATCTGGCTCTCTGCTCGGCAGGGAGCCTGCTTCCTCCTCTCTCTCTGCCTGCTTCTCTGCCTACTTGTAATCTCTGTCAAATAAATAAATAAAATCTTTAAAAAAAATATGCAATCACCCTTTGCCTGCATTAGTAAATCAAGTCACTGTAAGTTGATGAAACGTAGGTCTACTTCCCATGGCTTTGTTTGTTTTTGACATTTAACCTTTTTTAAAAGAAAGGCTTTTATAGTTGACAAAAAATAAAAAATAAACTGTCTTCCTAATTTAAAAATGGAAAGACTATAGCCCATCTACCATCTAACAGTTTTTATTTTGGTGGGTATTTAGGTCCATTGGCAATTCTCTCAAAATCATATGGCAAACAGATCTCAGAGCTCAGAGGCATATACAGACCTCCGATTCCTAATGCAATAAATACTCTCCACTATTTTTTTTTTTAAAGTAGGTTCTATGTCCGACATGAGGCTTGAGCTCAACCCTGAAATCAAGAGTTGCATGCTCTATCTACTTAGCCAGCCAGGAGCCCCTACTCTTCACTATTCTGTATTATCTTCATTTACTACAAACTTCCATATACCAGAAAATGTCATTGTCCAGTCAATCTGGTTAATCAATGTGTTTTCCTAAATCACGTTACTCAAAGGTAAGTAGAACTCTAGTATTCATGGATAAAATAATGTGTCTCAGCTCAGCAGCATATGGGGGAGAGAGGGAGAAATGGGGCGGAGGAGATGTTGAAAGGATAAAGGTGAAAGAGGATCATAAGTGTGAGGGATGGTCTGCATCCAGACCTTCCTTTGGCAGTTAAGGACTTACGACCCAGCTGCTGAGAGCCCTGGGTTGTCTGCCCCCACCAAGGACTGCCCTAGCCAAAGGAAGATCCTTTGCCCAAGCTCTCATCCCCTTCCCATAGGCTAGCCCATATCCAACAACTAATCAACTCAAGGATATAAAAACCAGGCCCCCTCCAATCAATTCAAGATAGCCCTAAAGGGTCATTCTATCTTCAGAATTCCCCTCACCCTCCAGACTCAACTGAGATTCCACTGAGACTCATCACAACTCAACTTCTCTCTTTGGCAGAACCTGTTCTTCCCCATCCCCTGCACACACCCCTCACTCCGTGTTTTGGTGGGCGTTTTGGGGGTTTTTTGGGTTGGCCTTTTTTTTTTTTTTTTTTTTAAGAGAGAGAGAGAGTGAGCACCAGTGTGAGCTGGGGGCAGAGGTCAGTTAGGGGAGGAGGAAATCTCAAGCAGACTCCCCACTGAGCACTTAGCCTGAGATCATGACCTGAATGGAAATTAAGAGTTGGAAGCTTAACCAGCTCAGCCATCCGGGCACCCCTCCCAGGGTACTGATATCAAGAGCACTCCCTAATAAAGGTTTATTAGTGCCAATCTCCACCTCCGAGTCTGCTCGGAGAGAACCCAGGCTGCAAAAATAAGTGCCAAAGCTCATTTTAGCACAAGAGGGTTCACTACATTATTATATTTATATGAATCTAAAATTTTCTCTAATTTTTAAAGGTTATATTGAAAAAAACTTTAATATCCATCAATCAGGGATTAAATAAATTATGGCACAACCTTACCATGAACACTACAATGTGAGATATGAAATAATCTCCAAAATATATAGTGAGAGAAAAAAGTACAGTGCGATGTATAAAATATATTCCCATGGTAGGCTCCAAAAGGAGGATATTATGTAAATCTGTATTCATCTAGATGTGCATAAGTACACACGCATACAATATTTAGAATAATTCTGTAATGATACCAGGCAAAAAACAAAAACAAAACAAAACAAAACAAAACCAAAACAATGACAGCTACCTATGAAGAAGGAAATTAAGAGGAGACTGCTTGGGAATACTAATTCTGAAGATAAATCTTAACAGTTTTCCTCCCACCTTTGGATACTTCACTGTACTCCAAAATGTAGTTTAATAAATAAATAAATACAATGATCTTATTTGACTCACCAGGTTTTGTTTTAAAGATGCACATGTGCATACATGGAGTTTCCAAAAAATGTTTAACAAGAATTTATCCGCAGCCTATAATCTTTCAAATGCTTGTTCTCTGCTGTGAGCGCTCTGTCCCAAAACCCCATGCTCTATATACAGGTACTTAACACTTAGCCTTGTGTGTAGTTATTTGTTTAGAAATTTGATGTTCCATTATAGTCTGTGTTCCTCAAGGGTAAAACGAGATCACCTATGTAAACCCACCACCTTTGTTATTTAATCATAATCATGCAAACTGCATTCAGCGGGATTTTCAGCCGCTCACCAGCACCTAGTATAGTAACTGACTTCCACTAGTGGTCGGTATGTATCTCCTGAATGAGTAAACAGAGAATAACAATAACTAGCATTTACTAAGCTCTCACTGTGTGCCAAGCAAGAGAAGATCTTTTATCTTTTTTTTTTTTTTTTTTGCTAAATCTGACTCCTTCTAAACTCTTTCAAGAATCTTACTCCCTTAATTATCCTCCTGTCAACCATTTTAATTTCTACTAAATTAGCCTTCATCGTTCAAACATGTTCACATGTCATTTTTGTCCGCAACACCCTCCTTTGTTCCTGGCCCCTGGCTGTAAATACAGTTCTCTCTGACATTCTAATCACAATCAACATTTTTTTTAAAGATTTTATTTATTTACTTGACAGACAAAGATCACAAGTAGGCAGAGAAGCAGGCAAAGAGAGAGAGGAGGAAGCAGGCGCCCCACGGAGCAGAGAGCCCGATGCGGGACTCGATCCCAGGACCCCAGGATCATGACGGGAGCCGAAGGCAGAGGCTTCAACCCACTGCGCCACCAGGTGCCCCTAATCACAATCAACATTTTGAAACCTGTGATCTTTGACTCCCTGTTTCCATCCTTACTACAAAAGTCCTCATGTAATTGAGTTTTGATCCTCAAACAAGATCCAAGGATCTCAAGATCTCCCTCTACATGAAGAGATCACCGATTTCACTAACAGGACACTCCAAGGCAGAACTCTCCAGTACTAACAGAGAGAAGCAAGGCCTTGGAGAGACTAAGAGAATGCTTTGACATTAGTGAACTGTTGACACCTACTCTTTACATTCTTTCTAAATCCAACCATCTTACTCAGTCCTCGCAGTCTAGTAAGGCTGCCAGTTTGACATGGCTGAGCACTTGCCATTCCTCAAGTCTCTCCCATTGGTTTCCGGTTCAGTTCTCTTGCAATTATCCTCTTCCTATTTTTTCAGCTTTCTTTGCCTAGATATATGAAGGCCCAGAAAGCCAAAGAAGAGGGACACCTGGGTGCTCAGTCATTAAGCATCTACCTTCAGCTCAGGTCACGATCCCAGGATCCTGGGATCGAGCCTCGCATTGGGCTCCTTGTTTGGCCAGAAGCCTGCTTCTCCCTCTCCCACTGCCCCTGCTTATGTTCCCTCTCTTGCTGTGTCTCTTGCTGACAAATAAATAAATAAAATCTTAAAGAAAGAAAGAAAGAAAACCAAAGAAGAATTCAAGGAACAAGAAAGATCTTATATCCATTTTTCATTAAATTTGGACTACTTAATTTGATTATTCTTTTAATAAAAAGCTCAGGATGAAACTTACTTTTCCCCTTATGACTCTCCCCAATTTTTTATTGTGAAAAATTTCAAATGTACAAAAGGTCCAAAAAATAGTATAAAGGTCACTCAACAAATATCTTATTTCCTGTGTCAATACTTGTGTATGTATGTATACACATACATATACCTATATACATACTCTTTGTTGCTAAACCACTTGAAAATAACCTACATACATCATGACAATTCACCACTAAATAAAGAGCTTAAAAATAAAGAGCATTCTCCTTCATAAACATGGTATTATCACAATCACCATTATCAACACCATAATAATTCTCTAATAGCACCTAACTGTCCAGTCCACAAATTATTTCAACTGTCTAAAAATGTCTTTTGTAGCTTTTTTTAAACCGGGAAATATTCAAATTATATGCATTGAATTTGGCTGTTATGTCTCTTTAGTCTCTAGTTCTAGAACACTCCCAATCTCCTTTCTTTACATTAACTTTAAAAAACAAAACAAAATCAATTGCTTACAAAATGTTACACATTTTAGATTGGTGTGATCTCTTTTTTGATGTCATTTATCTTGTTTCTCTATCTCCTATTTTCCTGTAAACCGGAATTTAGATCTAAAGGCATCATTAGGCTCAAGTAAAACATCTCTGGCAAGAATACTTCGTAAGTGATGCTACACACTTCACACTACATCACCGCAGGAGGCATGTAACGTCACATTGTCCCACACCATTTGGTTAAGGTGCTGACTACCAGATATTTCCACTGTACTTTTTTTTTTCCTCCTTTAAAGCTATCAATAACCGGGGTGCCTGGTTGGCTCAGTGGGTTAAGCCTCTGCCTTCTGCTCAGGTCATGATCCCAGGGTCCTGGGATCGAGCCCCACATGGGGCTCTCTGCTCGACAGGAAGCCTGCTTCCCCCTCTCTCTCTGCCTGCTGCTCTGCCTACTTGTGATCTCTGTCAAATAAATAAAATCTTAAAAAAAAAAAGCTATCAATAACCTATGGAGTGATACTCTGATAAGACCATCCTATTCTGCAATATCCCACGTGACACTGATATCTCATATGATTTCTAAAAGCTATAAAACAGAATAATATGTGAAAAATCTAGTATGAGATCAATGTTAATTTCTCGACATTACTTTTTAAACTCTCAAATGCAAAAGATGTATTTCTCTCCCACAAACGCAGGCATTTTCATAAGAGAGTCAACAACATCTCAGTACGTGTACTTCCTATGCCTCAGGCAGGCCCCCTGAGATCTGTAAATAACCAACTCAAAATCTCTCTCATGAGAACGGGCACACATGAACAAGAGGAGGCCTACACTACCCACCTTCCTCTGGGGAACATGAGTAACAGGGACTATATGGTAAATAGCTGAACTCAGCTTGCCACAGTTACAATGAAAGAAAGAAGAGTCTATAAAGGTTTGCTCAGATTCTCATAGAATATTCCTACATCATTTGTCAGAAGAGTGTCTTCAAGTCAAATTCACAATACAAGGTGATGAAGGAAGTGATCATTAAGATTATGAATTTTCACTGTGCTGCATTTTTGTTACCTATTGAAGACTTGAATAAAAACTGAACCAGATCACAAAGGCTGTTTACTGGAATGCAATGAGATAGCTAGGTCATAACATGTGCTGAAGGAACTACCCAGCTGCTTACTCAGAACAAAAGGTTTCCGGATTAAAGAGCTGTGAGGGACACAACCTTCTGAACACTAAGCTTGTCACTAGCTTGACAAGATCATCCTTTATTATTTGAGTGGCAAGAAAACAATTCCCAATGAACATGACACTTAAGGACCCCTTTTTTAAGGGAGTTCCAATATTCTGTTTCAAAAGGACATGTGTAACGAGCAGATGGCAACAGAGGACTACACTTATTTCTTATTGCCAAACAGCCCTGAGCGCATGAGAGTCAGGTTTTAAAGAACTGTAGAGCTACCTGTTCAAAAAATCTATCACAATTTTTTAAATGATTCATAGATTTTGAGACATGAGTCATGTTCTAAATTTCTATAGCTGCAATTAGGATGTCTGAATTCAACTTATGCTCTATCACCAAACTGCCTCCGTTTCAAGAGTTATTGATTAAACTAAAAGCAAACTATGCCCATCAAGCCCCTCCATTTCAGGTAAAACAGGCCCCATTTGGTAGAACCAACTTTGACCCACTCGCCTCTAATCTCATCTGCATCTCCAATTATCCCTACATGTTTCCCTTCTCTCGCTTGGTCATCAAAGCTATATGAAACACTGAAGTTGCTCATGGCTCACAAATTAAACTACCCAGGTAGAAACAAATATGCTCTTCCAAACTGGAAGTGGAACTTTCCCAGTATTCTGGGGATCAGTACGGTGTGCTGGGTAAATCAAAGATTTGACAGTCATACTGACGAGGGACTAATCCAGCTCCTCCATTTACTAGCTGCAAACTGTAAGGGACTATGTAACTAACCTCTTTCTAAGTCAGAATGCCCTCATTTTTAACATTACCCTTCTTCTTAGAGACTCCAGAAAAGTGTTCTGCCTGTCACAAAACTGCCCTTGACAAGGTCACCAATGACCTCCCCATCACTAAATCCAATGTCAAGTCCTAATCCCGATCTCTCCTGACCTACCAGCAGCATTTGGCACAATTCATACTTCCTCTTCCTTCAAACACTTCTCTCACCCTCCAAGTCTTCACACTTTCCTGATATATCTCTAGCTTTAGTCTCCATTTTTCCTCATTTTTGACCTTTAAATGCTGGCATACCAAGAGCTTAGTCTTTGGACTCCTTTTCTAGCAACACTCCTTCCCTTTCTCCCTCCTTCAGTGATTTCACCAAGCCTCACAGCTTAAATACCAACTACGTGTTGACGATTCCCAAGTACAGCTTGGGGCTCTCTTCTGACTCCAAACCCACCTATCCAGCTTCCTACTCAGTATGTCCCTCCAGATAGCTAACTGGCTTCTCAAACTTGACCTGTTCAAAAGTGGGTCCCTGCTCTTCCTCCCCAAACTTGCTCCTCCCCCAATCTTCACCATCTTAGTTAACAGCAACTCCATTTTTACAGCTTCGTAGGCCAAAATCCTAGAATCATCTTTGATTTTTCTCTCACACACATTCTACCTCCCAATCCATCTGAAAACTCTACTGGCGATACCTTCGAAGAGGATATATCTAGTATCCAAAGACTCATCTACACCTTTACTACCACTACCCCATTTCAAATTGCCAGCAACACCCATCATGGATAATACAACAGTCTCTTGACTGGTCTCCCCATTTCCAACCCTTGCCGCCTTCACAACCTCAACACAGCATGCAAAATGACACTCTTGAAAAAAAAAATCACATCATATCACAAATCTACTCAGAATTCCTCCTATGACTTCCTGTCTCACCCAGAGTAAAAGCCAAACTATTCAACCGCCTATCCTACACGAGTGAGGCTGTAGTTCTCCCCTTGTTTTCTCTCTTCATCCACTCTGCTTCTTGGTTTTCTTCAATTCATCAGGCAGGGTCTTTTCTCAGAAGTGTCCCCCAGGTCTTCATGGTACACTCCCTCACCCCCTTCAAGTCTCTGCTAAAATGTCATCTTCTCAGGGAGGCCTTCCCTGACCAACATAAATTGTAAAATCCACCATCCCCACAGTATTTTATTTGCTTTCTCCAAAGCACTTAGAATCCTTTAACATACCAAAAATGTTGCTTGTTTGTCATCTGGCTTTCCCACTATAACATAAACTCCATGATTTGTTTATCATTCTACACTGTACTTCCTCTAGAACTTCTGCCACTTAGCAGGCACCCAAATATTTGTTGAATAAATGAACAAAGTACTGAATAAAGTGTGTTTGTTCTGGTTTTTTAAAAAGTTACAAATTAAAATTATCTTGATCTTACATACTTTGGATTTCACAGAAGAGATGCTTATCAATTACTTTTTCTATAACAATGTCAGCAATTAATATGTCTCCCTAATCAAATCCTTAACACACTAATTGTTTTCTGCCAGCTGCAAGTTGTTCCTATATTGTAGCCTCTTTCATTCTATCTGTGACACATACGAAGCCAGACATACCACAGGACCTATGCAGCTAATTAGCTCACATGGTTCACTTTAATCCCTGTTACATTCACAAAGGCCTGTTAATGAGTCACAAAACTGTTTCTTAAGCTAAGCAAAGTGATATTTTATTAGTATGAACTTTTCACTCCCCCTAATGGTGGTTTTTATTGTTTGTTTGTATTTGTAATGTTTAGAGAAAAGAAGAGCCCTTAAGGAAGACAGCCAAATAAATAACTTGAATGTGAGAACAGAAGGTAACTGGCACACTCTTATCAATCTGTTATCACTGGCATATATTAACTACCAACATGCAGAGAGAAATATATATGGACAAAACACCAGCAAAATACCTTGAGTGAGCATGAAAGGTCATAAGTTACAGTTGCCAAGCTGAATGGAAGACAGTGGTTTAAAAAGCCATGTATTTCCCATAATTTTCAATTCTAACCTAGAAAATAACCCTTGGCCTTCAGAAATTTTCTGTCTTGAACTACTCACCACTGCCCTAACATTTTACTGTTCCATTATTCTCTGACTCCCACTAACTCAAGCAACTACAGCGAGCTGGGGGCGGGGGGGCGGGCTACATGTTCATTAGACATCACCAACACATTTTGGAAAAGATGCCTAATTTTATTTAAACTATTTAATATTTCATGAATATAGTATATATGTTAATAGAAAAAAATAAAAATTCCACTTGGACAAGGACTTTCCAAATGCAGTCATGATACAGGGCTTCTCCTTCCAACAAAAATTTCTACCAGCAAAGTAGTTTGAAGTAATCAGATGAACCACATGAATAGAGTTCATATTCTAAGCTGACATCATAATCATAATATCTATAAGTAGGAACATAAGGTATCCTTTTATTGATGACAGGATTCCACTGGGCCACAGAAAAACTCTCAGTTGGTTCTGCCTATGATCAATGGCAAGCATATAGCTAAGACTATGAACTCTGTAAAAGGGCAACAATGAAGGGTACAAAATGGGAACAGAACCTACAAACCTCACTAATCAATTACTTTAATCATCTGTCCCATAAAATAGACAAGTGTCACAGAGAAATGTAACAGATAAACCAGGAATAAAGGCACTACCTAGTTCCAGGCCTAACACTACAAATACTAAAATTATTCCCAGATTTATACTATGCATTTTTTTTTTATCTCTCTCTAGTAGAACACAATAAAAATAAAATCAATGTATGGAAATCAGTAGCATTTTCTTCTACCTACAATAATCCACTTTATTTTTTTTAAAGATTTTATTTATTCATTTGACAGAGATCACAAGTAGGCAGAGAGTCAGGCAGAGAGAGAGAGAGGGAAGCAGGCTCCCTGCTGAGCAGAGAGCCCAATGCGGGGCTCGATCCCAGGACCCTGAGATCATGACCTGAGCTGAAGGCAGAGGCTTTAACCCACTGAGCCACCCAGGTGCCCCAATAATCTACTTTAAAATAGTATCTAGGGGCACCTGGGTGGCTCAGTCGTTAAGCAACTGCCTTCGGCTCAGGTCATGATCCCAGGGTCCTGGGATGGAGTTCCGCACCAGGCTCCTGCTCAGCAGGAAGCCTGCTTCTCCCTCTCCCACTTCCTCTGCTTGTGTACCCTCTCTCACTGTCTCTCTCTCTCTGTTAAATAAATAAATAAAATCTTTAAAAAAAAATAAAGTAGTATCTAGGCACAGTATTTTATTTTATTTTATTTTATTTATTTGACAGATCACAAATAGGCAGAGAGGCAGGGAGAGGGAAAGGGAGGAGGCTCCCTGCTGAGCAGAGAGCCCAAAGCAGGGATCGATCCCAGGACCCTGGGATCATGACCCAAGCCGAAGGCAGAGGCTTTAACCCACTGAGCCACCCAGGCGCCCCCACAGTATTTTTTTTAAACAACAACAACAAAATTCTGCTCAGTCATAAATGGAAGACCATTCAATGTTCTTGAATAAGATGACCTAGTATTACAGAGATGTCAATTCTCCCCAAAATAAATCTATATATTCAATGCATCTTCAATTAAAATTCTAGTTGTGTTGTTTTAGAAATTCTAGCTCCAAATATTTATAGAAAAGAGTAAAAATCCACAAATAACTAAACCGTGAAAATGGGCAAAGAGGGGCACCTAGGTGGCTCAGATGGTTAGGCATCTGCCTTCGGCTCAGGTCATGATCCCAGGGTCCTGGGATGGAGCCCCGCATAGGACTCCCTGCTCAGCGGAAGTCTGCTTCTCCCTCTCTCTCCCCACTGTTCCCTGTGCTTGTGCTCTCTCGCTCTGCCAAATAAACAAATAAAATCTTTTAAAAAGAGAAAAAAGAAAATGGGCAAAGAATGGAGAATTTGCCCGACCAAACACTTAACATCACTAGCCATTTGGAGGGACAAATTAAGACCACAATGAGATATATCACTACACATCTAAACAGCTAAAATAAAAATACAATGATAATGCCAAATGCTGGCAAGGATGCAAAGAAACTCAATCTCTCATACATTGCTGGTGGGAACATAAAATGGTGCAGCAACTCTGCAAAACATTTTGACAGTTTCTTCACAAACTAAATATACACTTATCATACCATCCGGGAATCACCTTCCAAGGCATTTATCCCAGAAAACATGAAACTTTGTATACACACACACACACACACACACACACACTGTACAAGAATGTTCACTGCACCTTTATTTGTAATGGCCAAAAACTAGAAACAGCCCCAATGTCCCCGTGGATGGTTACACAAACTGCAGTACACATATTCCGTGGAATACTACTCAAATTATGCACAATTCGGATGAGTCTAAAAAATTATCTCATGCAGGGTGCTTGGGTGCCTCAGTGGGTTAAAGCCTCTGCCTTCCGCTCAGGTCATGATCTCAGGAACCTGGGATCGAGCCCCGCATCAGGCGCTCTGCTCAGCCGAGAGCCTGCTTCTCCCCTGCCTCTCTGCCTGCTTATGATCTCTGTCTATCAAATAAATAAATAAAATCTTTTAAAAAAATTATCTCACACAACAATTTGGGTGAATCTCAATCTCAAAAAATCATATGTTGTGTAATTCCATTTATACAGCACTCCTATACAGATACAGTTATAGAGATGGAAAGCTGATTACTGAGCAGAGGTTGGGATTGAAAGGAGATGGATGTGACTAAAAAGGTGTAGTGGGAGGAGGTCTTGGTGATAATGGAACAGTTTTCTATCTTGACTGCAGTGATGGTTACAGGTATCTACACAGGTGATAAAATGGACTTGAGCCATTGTCAGGTATTGCACCAGAGTCAATTTCTGGGTTTAACTATTGTGCTATATATATAGTTGGATAAAAATGTAACCATGGGGGAAATTGGGTAATGTTATATAAAATGTAACCATTGGGGGAACCAGACCTCTCTGTACTATTTTTGCAACTTCCTGTGATCTATAATTATTTCAAACACAGACTAAAACAAAATGAGAAGAATTATTCACATGGGGGAAAAATATTAATACAAAGCCATTATGTGAAAACCACATGGTGTCACAGCAAGGGCAAACAGATAAATCAAAGGAACACAATACAGTGTTCAAAGTATGTATGAGAACTTGGTATACAATGAGTGTAGCATTTTATCTAAGGAGAAAGGAGAGAATGCCACCAGGAAAACTGGCACACTACACAGGAAATAAACTGAACCTCTTCCTTGTGGCATATAAAAAGACTCAGGATGCACTAAAGACCTACACATTTCAGGGAAAACTATGAAGTTAATAGAACATAAAAAATAAGAGTAACTTTATGACTTGATTTGGGAAAAGACTTCTTAAAACCCCCAAAGCACAAACTATAAGGCATTTTTTTTTAAAAATCTGACTACACCCAAATTGAAGATTTCTGTTCAATGAAGCACATAATGAAAAATGTTACAGACAAATGATAGAATAGGAATAGGGATACTTAAAATATTTAACAGACTAGTCTCTAAGAAAATACAAGATCTTCTGCAGATCAACAAGAAAAGGAATGAAACCTCAAAAATGAGAAAGGGATGAACAATTTTACAAGAGGGAAAACTGAAAAGATAAAATGCACATGAAGAGATGCTCAAACTCCTTAGTAATAGTGAAATGTAATTTAAAATGAGATTTTACTTTGTATCAACTAGCGTGGGAAAACTAGGACACTGTATAACAGTAAGCAACAGTGGAGCCACAAGGACACAGAAATCCCCAAGAATTGCCTGCAGGAGTATGAACCATTATAGTTTGTTCTAAAGCACAATCTAGCAGTCCTTTGATAAAATATATGAAATGCCCTATGATCCAGAAATCACATTCCTGGATGTAAATCTCAAAGAAAGCATCACAGAGGTCTTGGACGTATGTTTATTATTTTCTTTTTTTTTTTTAAGATTTTATTTATTTATTTGACAGAGATCACACAAGTAGGCAGAGAGGCAGGCAGAGAGGGGAGGGGAGAAGCAGGCTCCCTACCGAGCAGAGAGCCCGATGCGGGACTCGATCCCAGGACCCTAGGATCATTACCCGAGCCGAAGGCAGCGGCTTAACCCTCTGAGCCACCCAGGCGTCCCTGTTTATTATTTTCCATGGCAATAGGAAAATAAAGGTAAAATGGGTATTGACAAACTGGAGAGTAGATGGAAACATGTAATGCATATAATCTCTGAAATACTATGCAGCAGTGAGATGCAATGGACAGTGACACAAACAAATCTTTAAAACATGATAGGAAGAGAAAAAATTTTCAATATACAATATTATATAACATACGTGGATATGTAATATATAACATACAAAAATGTACCATATCTCTAAAAATAAAAAATGCAGGCATCCAAAACAATATGCATTTAATAACATACAAACATAAGGATACACATCATGCATGTTAAAACAATTTATCATGGGTTGATGAGCAAGGGAATGGAGAGGGAATTGGAAATAAAACACAGTAAGTGAAAAAAAAAAGGAGACACGCCTTGAACAGTCAATGATGATCACTGAATTGAGAAAAAGTAATTCAATCCTCTTCACCTGAGTCCCAAAACAAACTTTAAGGATTCATGCTTAACAGAGCACACTACTAAAGCTAGTTGTTATCCTACTCTTCTCATGACACAGGCACAAAAACCAGCTCACTGCTTTTAAAGTGTTCAATGCTAAGCCTGTTACACAGATAAACCACTTACTTTGCTTCAAAACAGAACTATGTCCAAGATAAAAACAAAAGGAAACTGTAAGATATAAGACTCACTACTTAAAATGTAAGTTCCCACAATGATACTCAAATAAAGCCCAGTCCCTTTGATTTACCCAACTATCAAGCTCTTTTCAAATTTAGCTTTGTACAGGAGGCAATAAGAGAAAGTGTATATAGTCTAGTTTTAAGTAGAGCTCTGGAGTATTTTAGAAATAAAGATAGATATTTAAGCAAATAAATTTTCTATAATAATCTCTTATTGAAATTAACAAGGCATTTACTTTCTATTTACATTGTTTTCCCAATCTGAAATAACTAAGATCTGTTATTTTCAATGAAATCAAAGTAGTTTGGGATTCTTTGTAAATAAAGGCCTTTCAATACACTATTTTTACTTTCAAATTGCTCTCCACTTCCATTGTCACAAGTAGCTTATAAAACAAGAAAATCTCTGTTATGCCAAAATTTCAAAAACTCAGTTTCTCTTTTACACACTACGATTCTTCCATCCTACCCATAAAGTCCTAAGCAATAAGCATCTAAAAGAGCCATAGCCTGCCTTTTTTGGCTTATGGCAAATGTTACCATGAAAGCAAGCTGTTCCTCTCACTGAATCCTAAAATCCGCAGCATCAACATTGCCAATGCTGTCTAAGATGCAACTGTACCTGCCATCATTTCAAGCTATAAGAACCAGCAAATTCTGCCTAGGATCTGAGAAACTGACAAAGCAAGTGAATCAAAACATAAAACGCAATTTTTGAACAAGGGCAGGGTAATGCTGACTCCAAACATATGGCTTCAGAATGCTGGGACCCAAAAGTAAGTGGGAGTAGCAGGTATCCTTCGACCAAATCCTAGGGCACAGGGATGGAGGGCAGGTAGGTAGCACCTCAAAGATGAAACTCTAACAGACGTTAGCACCTTAGGCAAGGTCAAACCGGAAAGGAGTACCAATAGGTAAGGAAAGACCATGCGTACCCAAAAGCAAACACATTTTCCGAAGGCACTGTCAATAACCACCCACTCATCATCACAAACCACCTCTTTGGATTGCCACTGAGGTCAGGGCGGTCCCATCTCAAAACCAAAGTCAGTGTCACCTGAAAAAAAAATGTCATTCACCAGGCCAAGGGACCCCCAAAGACCCCTGGCTGAACCCTCGCTCCGGGCAAAGGCGCCAAGCTGTGGGCCTGAACCTGTAGACTCCGCAAAGAACAGAACTGCCATCAGCGGCGCTCGAATAGCTGGCGCCGCCCCCGGCCAGAACAGGGTGTGACCCTTGACCCCCGACCCCTGACCTCCACTGTGGGCACGTCCCACGCTGGGGTTCCCCCTGGGATAGCTTGAAAGCCCCCTCACCTGTCACAGTTTCATCTCATGCCGCAGTGTTGTCTGTGCCACCACCTGCGGGCGCCCGATCAAAGGTGGACTAGGCGAGGACGTTGTGTGAGGAAGATGCGGGGTCCTCAAATCCGGGTAGACAAACCACAACCCGAGCCCAGCAGGCGTCTCTCCGCGGAGGTTGCAAGGTGCCGTTGCCGCCGCTGCTACCGCCGCCGCTGCAGTAAATCAGCTGACACCCTACTGCCGTGACTTTCGCTGCAACTGTCGCAAAAATGAGGGGGAGGGAAATGATCGTCATTTCCATACTTGCCTGGCCGAGGCTGGAGCCAGAGAAGCTGGCCCGTTACCAAGGAGACCGAACGGTGTCGACTGTGGGCAAAGAGTCCACGGTCGCCATTTTTACTATGGGAAGTGTCGTCTAGGCTCTCGTCTTGCCTCCAATGCCCATCCTGGGAGGACCAAGATGGAGGGAAGAATGAAATGGCAAGTCTAGGTGTTTCCAGGATGTTGCAAGTTTACTCTTCTGCCCTGCGACTCTGTCCAGACACTTGGAAAGTGTTAGCTCTGAAATTTGGTTACTTTTTCCCTCTGACCTCGAGCTTAGATGTCGCCCACGACACAGAGAGCCAGAGGAAGAACTCGGCTTCTGAGCTGGAAGTTTGACCTTGTGCAACATTCTTGTAGAGGAGTGGAAATGACTGTATACTCGCTGTGTGGGCGGTAGAGCCTAGTGGAGCGTGAGATCTGCGTTGGGAGAGGCTCGGATTGGGATTTCGGAGCCTCCACTGCGCAAAGTTATTGTCATGGGGGGCGTGATGCTGCTTCTCTTCATTCTCCTCAAGCCCCATATAAAATATAGGCATGATAACCTCATGGGTATCTAGGAGGCTAAACGAGCTCAATAAATATTACTTATTATGCTTGCCCATCTGCTTCCCAAATATTTGTTGAATGAACAGTAGCCAAGGGAAAAATGATGCTATGCTGGTAGCCAATGGTCAGTTCTGTAGAAAAAAAATAAGCATTCCATATATTTGTCCTTCATAGTCTCACTAACACATTTATGGGACAAGAATTCTATTGCAGTTCTCAAAAGTAAGCCGTGTAAACGAACCACCTGGAGAGGCTGTGAAAATAAAGTTTCTGATTCAGTAGGTCTAAAGTGGGTTTCTGAAATCCTCCCCTTCTAAGGAGCTCCAGGGCAATGCTATTTGCTGCTGGTCCTTGGACTGAGTCCTGGGTGGCAAAATCCTATTGGATGAGTCTGAAGCAGGAGATTGACTAGGGGATTAGAACAGGGCAGAAACAACTCCTTGAGACAGGTTCATTTCCTTACTAATATGTCAGAAGAGACCTAAGAGTTGGTATAGTCAAAAGGCTTTCTGTCAATGTATTATTCCTGCAAATAAACTTCTTCCTCCCCTTTTTTCCAGCTTAGTCCTCCTCCTTGCAGCCTACGCAGACCCATCAGTGTCTGGGGGGCACACCTCCTTTTCCCTAACTAGGCCATTTAGCGTCCTTTATGTCCCAGGTGTCATTTCCTATTTATTTGTAGAGACCAGCTCTGCTGCCATCGTGATAAAAACTAGATCATAATGTTGACCAAGGAAGTCAATAGAACACTTGAAAATCAGCAATTCTGAAATTGTCTTGTACTGTAAATTGGGATTCTACGATTTTTTTCAACTTTTGACTAACTGCCCTACAATCACATGCGGGCTAGGGAAGAGCAGGGAAATTATGTTAAATAGAAGAAATTAATGCCTTGAGCAGCTGGGTTCAATATACTCATTCACTCTGTTGTGATGATGAATACATTTAAACTGTTAAGTTCATAATCTGCTTTAAAATTTTTAAGAACTTTTAGGAAATATAGGAAGTACAGAGTGGTTACAGGGGATAATCGTAGGCTTCATTAAAGTTTGTTTGGTTCATAGAAGAAATCTATAAAATATCCCTCCTAGATAAAGTTGACTTTTACTCAACAAATACTAATTGAATTTACATGTTTCAAATACCTTCCTAGGAATACAAAGGTTAATAGGAAGATTAATGAGAAGCCTTCAGACTAACACTCTGGCCCCTCTCAACCAAGTTTACAAAACATATTGAGAGTCTGTATATAAATGAATGCAATGTCCTGAGCCACAGGATTAAAATAAAGATTCAAATATTAATGAATAACAATTTTGTTTCAGAAAAAGCCAGACATTTTTATATGCACATATATATTTTACATGCATAACCTTCCTGAAAATTAAGATTTGTATCTTCAGGGGCACCTGGGTGGCTCAGTCGTGACCTTCGGCTCAGGTCATGATCCCGGGGTTCTGGGATCAAGTCCCACATTGGGATCCCTGCTCTGCGGGAAGCCTGCCTCACCCTCTCCCTCTTCGCCTGTTTGTGTTCCCTCTCTTGCTGTCTCGCTCTCTCTGTCAAATAAATAAATAAAATCTTAAAAAAAAAAAGACTTGTATCTTCAGTAAGTTGATCCTGAGTATATTTTTTGAGTAAATTATTTATTTATTCCTGTCATCCGGAGGGATTATACAAAAATCTTAAAAGATTTATGCAACCGAAAAGTTCAGTTCAACATATAGTTATTGAACTTTAACAGAAATCAAAGCCAAGCAAGCAAGAAAGCAGGCTCTGCTTCCCACCAAGGCTCACAAAATGAGGAATTCTCTAAACATTGGAAGGTATTGGGCTGCTAAAATGAATGGCAAATTTCCCCCAAGACCTGTAGCTATAATACAGCACAGTACAAGAAATCAGGAGTACATAAAGAGTAGTGGAGAAGAGGTGAGTTACTTCTAGGCTGAGATGAGGAAGGTTAATCATATGAGATTTCATGAAGGTCTACGAAAATGAATAGGATTTGGAATAGGAAGAACTAGGAAAGCAACACAATTTTGTTGCTAGTTTTGAAATGTATACAAGTGTGTGTATACATATAACACATGAAATGTAAAACATGAATATAGACACATATAAACAGAAAGTTAATTAAAAGTGAAGCACAGGGGACATAAAGCAAATGTAAAGGGAAATTGTGGCATTAAGACATAGTTATGGGATGCCTGTGTGGCTGTCAGTTAAGCATCTACTTTCAGCTCAGGTCATGATCCCGGTCCTGGGATCGAGCCCTACATCAGGCTCTCTGCTCAGTGGGGAGTCTGCTTCTTCCTCTCCCTCTGCCCTTCCCCCTTACTCATGCATGAGTGCTCTCTCGCTCTCTCTAGTAAATAAATAAATAAAATCTTTTTTTTAAAAAAGTCGTAGTTATTTCTACCCCCTTCAATGGGCAATCTTTGCCCTGGAACTCTCTTGGATTGATACAGTCTTTCTCAGATTGAGCCTAAACCTACTAATAAAAAAATAACATGGGGAAAATAGAATAAGATCAGATAAAGAGAGGCCTTGAATTCCCTTAGAAGCTTTTGGGACTTTATTCCAAAGGAAGTGAAAAGCCACCGAAGACTTTTGACCAATACATAGAGTGGTGGTTTTGTTTATAACATATTTGTTCTTATTGCTGTATAACAAATTACCATGAGTTGAGTGGCTTCAAACAATGCACATCAATTGCCTCACAGTTTCCATAGGAAAGCAGGTCAGGCACAGCTTCACGAGGTCCTCTGCTTGTGATGACACAACTGAGATGTCAGGCAGACTGTAATCTCATGTGGAAGTTCAATTAGGGAAGAATCTGAATCTGATTCCTGTCCTTGTAGACAAATGACTAAGGATCCTCACATTCTATAGGCCACCTACAATTCCTTACGCCAGAGCCTTAACAAAGGCCTTTCACGTGGCATCTTAGGTCTTTAAAGCCAGCAAAGAACACCTCTCTAGTGGGCGCAAGAAAGATGGAGTTATATAGTTATAGCTATAGATAGAGATAGATAAATCTGTAGATAGTAACCTAATTAAGGGAGTGACAGCCCATCACCGTTTGCCATATTCTACTGGTTAAAAGCAAATGACAGGTTTCACATGCACTCAAGGAGAGAAGACTGGACAGAGTATGGCTCACTGGGCAACCCCTGGAGGGTGTGTCAGACACAAAAAAAATCAGTCCAGCAGGAAAGCATCATGTACACTAGGTGGAAAAGACAGAGAGGTACCAAGACAAAGAAGAAGTTGTCCATTGTTGTTTTCACCAAAAATATATAGTTGTTACCAGAAAAGAGCCATAAACAGAACCCCTGGGGGTAAGGGTCAAAAATTTCAACATCTATGTTTTAATAATATGGGCATCAAAAAACCCCTCTAAGTATTACCCTGTCTTTAGAATTTAGTAACAATTACCCTACAACACACCAATACTTCTGCACTTTCTAAATTCCAAGTTAGTTCTCCAAAAGGCGAGGA